>QFDT01000506.1:0-13880 GCA_003315915.1 Macrolepiota dolichaula | reverse complement strand
TATCAAGCGATGGAAGGAGTGTGGGATCATACAACGTTATCATTCCAATTTGAACTCTCGGTTCAAGTCGCTTGTCCCTAAGAAGTCTCGAGACACAATTCGCTCTGGGCTGTACCGTCTGGGACACGGCCTTGGGTCAGTTTTCTGGTATTGGGACATCAATTTCAAGGAGAAGTATTATCAAGAATTTATCGCAGCGGATTTAGCTGAAGGAGAAAGAGTTTATCGGGAGGAGCGGTTTGATTTGTGGCCGACGAAAGGGTGGGAGTGATAGTAGCTGACCAACCAGCGTGCCTAGGGCCTGAGCGACATAATTATATTTATGTAGGGCTGGACAGACAAATAGATACGGCAGGATCGTACTAATTCTCAAGTCCTATAGTGAACAAGCCAGGAGCATGTCACCGAATATTGTGTTCAAGAAATGATGGTACGAAAGCAGACACCGAGATATCTAGCAAAACTATGGTCGCGCTTATGTTGCTCCCAAATCACTGCTAGTAGAGGACGTGCCAAGAGTGAAATGAGCACCAGCGATTCTGATTCCCTCTCCGGGTCCATCAGCGGCTTCTTGATTAGCTGCAACCTCTGCAACCATCGCCATGACCAAACTCTCCTTGTCCCAAACGTGCAAAGGGCATGAGCGCGTATCCCTCCCTCTCCCTCTTCCTCCTGCCGTCGTGCTTGATCGATACATCGGCTGGTAGGCTTTGGTGATCAGAGACGCCAAGGCTTCAAATTATCTGAACCGACGCGAGGGCGATGCATACACAAAAGCGGCTGTTTTCCGAGAATTTTGCATTTGAACACCAAGGGAAATGGAGAAATGGTGGCTCTCATCCAGGAGGTTCAAGTGTGCAGTATGACCAGATCCGGCTAATGAGATCCTCTCTAAGAAGTGGACACCGCGGGCGCAGGACGGGAGGAGTGAGGTAGGGAGGTGTATGTGCGATGAAAGGTTCAGTGCGCACTGATGACAGACACAGTGTACGTTGCCAGGAGAGAGGAGACAGCTTAGTTGAGTGGATACAAAGTTGGCGAGTGATTAGCTGGATGCGCACAAGTCAATGTCAGAGACGCATTGATACTCACCTCACTGAAAAAGCAAGTGGCTGGTCAATTGACTTGTTTGCCAAGCTGGATTGGATATTTCAGATAGCCATGTAAACAGATTATGCTAGCGAGGTGTGTTGGGACACTGGTTGTCACGTTAGCGTGGTCCCAAAACCACTGCAAGGTCGTCCTCCAAAGCAAGGCTCATGTGGCTGTGTCGATTGACTATTATACTATTTTTGGAACAACAACACTCAACCCTGTCTCTCGCGTACCCATCGCCGTCAAGATGACGCCCTACTCAGCAATACCGGCTGGTGTTCATCAAGTTCAGTCAAACCGAGAGTGTGTTTTCCATCCCTCTTGCCTCTAGCTTGGACTCATTCGAGTATTGTAGGCGACCGAGGACTCTGGGCCGCCAACTTTCTTGATCTCGCATAGGTTATTTCAACTTGTAGTTTTACCTCGCTGTTATGCACTTACTTCGCACAGTCTAGACTTTTGCTTGACACCTGTCAGCGTCGGCTTTAACTATTGTGGACCCTTCTTCCTCAGGTGCGTTCCCATATCACAGTTCTCGACTACCTGATTCTGCCAATAAGACAAGTACTTGATGATATTGACCACAAGAACCCCACGCATGCGAACCATAATGAGGTGTACATATATGCATTCTTGGCGTTTATCTGCAAGGTTGGTACTCAATGGTTTCTCCCCATCGAATAAATGTGTAATTCTTCGTGCCAGGCACAGGCTAACATCCAACATCAATGGTTTGGCCGACGTGCTGGGATGCGTATTTACTCAGAGTTCGTGGCTTCATTATACAACAAGGCCCTCAAGCGGAAGGATTACTCGGGGAGTATTGATAAAGGCAAACTGAAGAAAGAAAGCTGCCAAGAATGAACCGGAAAGAAGTGAGCATCTTTATTATCTTCCAAACTCTTGTGCTAATGTGGATGATACTAGAGAAGAGTGGAGTGGAGAAGAAACCTGAGAAGGAGAAAGACGCGAAAGCTGGCGATTCGAAGGCAGGTGCTGACGTTGGGAAAATTGTGAATCTCATGGTTGGCGATGCGACTTGGGTGAGTCTTTCTTGCCTACCTTTTGTCTGTGTGTGTTGGTGCTGGTGGAGCATCCGGTTTTTTCGGATGATATCCGGCGTATACTTCTTGTGCGGAGCGCCGTTTGAAACTGTGTATTCCTCTGACAGTGAGTCCCGAGCACTTATCCCTCGGCCGGATGATATTCATATATGTGTTATGGATTACTTGGCATGAGCAATATTGCTAGGCTTGCTATTCTGCTCATTGGATGGCCATTAGACAACTTCCTTTCGAGACGGGCTGTGAGGATCCACATGGGCGTTGTGATTTCAGGGGATAAGCGCATGGGAGTTCTGAGCGAGCTCATTGGTATAGCAGGCAATTATTGTTCCCTCGGGTGAGCATACCAGAGTTTATTCAAGGTCTAAGATGGCTAATGCTACATAACTACACTAGACTGGCGTCGCAATGAAACGTATCTCAGTCTATCTCCGTGAAGAAGTCTCTAAATAAATATCGTCGCTCAAAAAAGACAAGAGTTATCCATGCGCCGCAAGCCTGACCCAGAAAAAGATGGCTTGAGAATTGTCAATGCATCATTCGAATGGAATGGAACAAAGTTCCTGAGGATGAAAATCCGGTACTCACGAGGATAATGGGAAGGGTCAAACACCGGAGGCTTTGACCAGCTCAGGCAGTGTTTTGGTTGTGGACGATACATTGACCATGGCTAGTGGTAGCGATATAGTGCTCGAGTACAGGAAGGCTGATGGTGGTTGCAGGATAGTCATACCCCGTGATTCTCGTATGAACGTTTGCTTTGTGGACCTTTACTTGCTAATCGCATTTGGGTTACGTATTACGAGTGTCATGGTATTCATAATGCCTGGTGAGTATCAAACGATTGTCATCACGAGGCTCTGATGCATGGGATAGGCCACTGAGCATATCGGTTCTGGATAGGTGAGAGCCGCTAGAATATCGAACCGAGCCATTGGACCTGATGATATCACGGAATAGCACTCGAGTTGGCTCTCAAGTACGTGACTTGTCTCTGCTGCACTCAAGTGACTCTGACGGATGTCCAGTCCTGTTGAGCGGGTTGTTGAATAGTAGGTCGAATAACCTGTTTGGGATCGTTTTTCTCAATGTGCATGTAGTCTAGATCTGCCCCAAGAACCACCGGCCATCCTCGAATCAAACCACGTTCCAGCTCACTGGCCATTGAGCAGCGGCAACGATTCTCTGATTTCCATAGAAAACTTGACTATCAGATATTCTCCGGAGTCGCTGGCTGTCTCACAGGATGTCTCGTTCCAATTGAAGGCTGGGGAGCGCGTTTGCTTATTAGGACGGACTGGAAGCGGAAAATCGACACCTGCTATGAGTATCCTGCGTTTTGTATGTCAGAATACATCAGTGTTTTAGTGATTCAAGATTGACAATGGTCAAGGTTGACGTTGATCCTGGGAGCAGAAAGATTATTATTGATGGAACCGACATATCAACCATTGGTGTTCATGATTTGCATTCCAGGACTGTGAGTCGAGCGTCTCACAATTACCAGCTTCTTATTAGGTTCTGGCTGATTTCATTTTCAAATTGGTAGTTTCTGGCTCGCCGTTACACTCATCTTTACACAACCTAGACTTCAGCTTGACACTTGCATTTATCAAGGGTAGAGGAGACCGTTCAGTTATGCAGTGTATTGATAGATCCTCAGCGTGTGGTCTGGACAACCCAGAGATGCTACCTGTTGTGATTGTCACATCATTGTACTCTCTCCCACGTACACATTATAACAATAGGAGAGACCCAGCACTTATCCTGTTCACCAGCAACTCCAGCACATGAGATGAAAGCATCCAAAAAAATGTATAGGACATTCCGGCTATGCTCCACCGTGTCCTCTGCACAACAATTTTCCAGCTTCGGATAGGTATCAATCGGCCCGTCTATTAAGCAGTGTATTAACAGCCCCCGAAGCTCTTATCTCAAGAATAGACTTCATCACATTCCAATCCAAGATTATCCCTTGTGCCTCCCAGGCTGTCAGAGCGAGTATGAGCATGTACGCTGAGGTAAGTCCTCTTACAGGATGAAGCTGTACGTTGAACACATCTGTACTCTCACCCTCACCTTCCCTTCAGAAACATTGGTCCTGGTGGTCAAATTGACCGCTATGCCTTTCCTAGCTGGCTCCCAGAACACTATTATCACAAACAGCAACTTGATAGACCAATTGACTACAGTAACGAATGTACAGACTGGTGAGAACGCCCAATACAATACAGCCCAGATTTTGGCTGAGGTGATTACTGTACAGGTATTGATATCCTTCGCGAAGCGTCCAACCATGATGCTGCTCATGACTCCTCCGCCCGCGATTATGTTGCTGGGTGTTGGCCCGGAACACGCGAGCAACAAATTGAAGATTTCGTCTACTGGGCTGTTCCCTCTTCCAGCGCCGATGAGCCCTTGCCTCTCTTGTGGATGAACGGACCAGCCGGAGTTGGAAAATCTGCGATTGCCCAAACATGCGCTGAAAAGGTTGAGGAGCTGGGCAAACTCGGTGCATCATTTTTCTTCTCGCTCAACGGACGAGATAAGGCTGCGGAATTCATCCCCACCATTGTGTACCAACTGTGCACTCGATTTCCCAATTACCAGCATCTCGTCGACCAGCGAATTCAGCGTGATAAAACAATGCTCGATAAGAAGACAATGGCATTCCAATTCAAAGCACTGGTTGTCGAGCCATTACAGGAACTAGAGACGGCTGGAAAGGGCATTGGGAAGAGGATCGCTATTATCGTGGATGGGCTTGACGAGTGCGAGAGCGCCGATGCTCAGTGCAAGATTATTGAGATTATCGCTGCTGCTGCTCGCAATCATACCACTCCTTTCTGTTGGGCATTCTTCAGCCGTCCACAAGCCCGCATCCAGGCCACCTTCACACACCCAGACATCGCTTCATTGACTTACACTACCCTGTTATCCATCTCGAGTGACGCCAATTCAGACATTGAGCACTACCTACGTAGTGGCTTTGAGAATGTCCTTCGGCGTCGCAACATCCCCATGCGATCTCAGTGGCCCTCTGACGATGATATTCGAATGCTAGTCAAGGCATCGAATGGATTGTTCATGTATGCTGCGGTGGTGCTTCGGGATGTCGGTCGGGCTAGTTCCCCCGAGGAAGCTCTGCGTGCAGCCTGCACTACCACCTCCAATCTTACCGACAAGTCACCCTTTGCAGAACTTGATGCCTACTATACCGTCATCATGCAGCGTATCCCCCGTGACGTACTTTCGACTGTTCTCTTTTTATGTAGGCTGTTGTGCAACAGCGAATCGTATGGCAGTGCGAATCAGAGGGGTGTAATGCTAAGGAGCAATGAGCTAGGACTATCTGAAATTGAATTCCGGACGGTTTGCAGCCATCTAAGTGCTGTGATTCATATCCAGGACCATACCGACTCCCTCGACTTTTCCCAGTTTGGCGACACAAATCGTTCATTCCAACACACAAACCCGGACTCCACCAAGGAGCTAAGGGACCATGTGTTGAAAAGACTCGGAGGTTCCATCTACTTCTACCACAAGTCATTTTTTGATTTCCTGTGGGATTCAACGCGCTCTGGCCCCTTTTGCGTCTACTCTCAATCCACGCGGAATGCCTACTACAAGCAATGCCTTGACGTCCTGCTCAAATATGAAGAAAGCTACTCTCTTCGAGGATCAGGTGAGGTCTAACCTTCCTTCCCATTCCTTGTCTATATTCTCAATGCTATGAACGAAGAGCTTGGTTTAGCACCTGGTGTGCCTGATTCGGCATCCACCCTTTCCTGGCCCTATTCAAATGAGCTTGTCAATTCTGTGCTCAAAGCGCTGGTTTGTGATTGGGCTTTTGAGGCCTGTTTCGCTTTTGGTTGCTATCCCGAGATAGAGCCTCAGTTGCTGCAGCGTTTTGGTCGTGCCAATTTTCGCAAATACCGACGGAACAAAGCAATGCTGTCTGCGGGACATAGTGGCTTTCTAGGGCTTGTACGCTGGAATTGTCGTGGCCATTTCAAAGCCGCCCATGGGGCCCAGCTCGTCCGCATTCCTCAAGACCAATTCCAAGCTTGGTTTGATGTTGTCAACTTCAAAGCGGTGAGAGGTATTTCCCCGAAAATGCATGGCATTTCCTAATCAAAGCTTCCAAAGACTATCAAGCGATGGAAGGAGTGTGGGATCATACATCGTTATCATTCCAATTTGACCTCTCGGTTCAAGTCGCTTGTCCCTAAAAACTCTCGAGACACAATTCGCCCTGAGCTGTACCGTCTGGGACACGGCCTTGGGTCAGTTTTCTGGTATTGGGAAATCAATTTCAAGGATGAGTATTATCAAGAATTTATCGCGGTGGATTTAGCTGAAGGAGAAAGACTTTATCGGGAGGAGCGGTTTGATTTGTGGCCGACGAAAGGGTGGGAGTGATAGTAGCAGACAGGCCAGCGTGTCTAGGGGCCTGAGTGACCAAGATACCATAATCATATTTATGTAGGGCTGGACAGACGAATAGATACAGCAGGATCGTACTAATTCTCGCGAACAAGCCAGGAGCGTGTCATTGAAATGTGACTAAATCGTGTTCGGGACTAGGATAGTACGAAAGCGGGCACTGAGATAACTAGCAGGACTATGGCTGCACTTGCACCTTCCCCCAAACCACCGCTGGCGGAGGATGTGTCAAAAGTGAAATCAACATCGGTGGTTCTGAGTTCCTCCCAAGTCCATCAGTGGCCCCTCGATTGGCTACAACCTCTGCAGCCATCTCCATGACTGAACCCTCGTTATTTCAAACGTCCAAGGGGTATGAGTGTACATCTCTCCCTCTCCCTTTTTCTTGCATTCAGTGCCAACGTATAACGTGGATCAATACACCGACTGGTAGGCCTCAGTGATCAGAGACATTGGGCTTCGGATTATGTGAACTGACACGCGGTGAATAAGGGCAATGCATACATGAAGGTAGCTGGATTCCAAGAATTTGATATTTGAATACTGAGGGGGGTGGAGGAACGATAGCCCTCATCCGAGAGGCTCAAGTGTGTTGTATGACCAGATCCGGTTATGGAGATCCTCGCCAAGAAGTGGACGCCATGGGCCCAGGACGAGAGGAGTGAGATAGGGAGATGTGTGCACGAAGTGATCACAGATGCTGGTGTGTTCCGTGGATGTGAAGTTGGTGAGCCAGTCAATGGGGATGTCATAGAGACGCATTGATAGTCGCCTTGCTGAAAAAGCGAGTGGATGATGATGACACCAGCAGGTAGAGTATGTGAGACAGCCATACAGGTAGAGTGTTGCAGCCAAGCCACATACATCGGCGTGCTCCCACAACCACTGCCATTTAAAGCAAGGCACATGTGGCTGTGTCAACCGGGTGTTGAACTATACCAACACCACTCGGCCCTGTCTCTCGCCGCTCTCATATACCCATCGCCGTCAAGATGTCATCCGGAATCCCGATCCTACTCAGCAATCCCGGCTGGTGTTCGTCAAGTTCAGTTGAACCAAGTGCACTGTCCATCCGTCTTGCCTCCGGCTTGAAGTCATCTGTGTATTGTGGATGACCTCTCTTGATCTCACGTGGGTTCTTTTCGCATTAGCAGTTCCGCCTTTCTATTATACTAATCCTCACACATCCAAGACTTCTGCTTGACGTTTGTTTGTGTCGGCTTCAACCATTGCGGACCCTTCTTTTCAGGTGCGTTCCTATATCACTGTGCTTGATCATCAGCTAATTCTGCCAATTAGGCGAATAACTGACCATGAGAACCCCACATGCGCAAACAAGAGCAAGGTATTTATATATTCATTTGTAGGTTATGCAAGGTTGGTACCCAATGATTCATGTATATCAAATCAACGTGTGATTCTTTGTGTTAGGCACAAGCCAACATCCATCTATGGTTTGGTCGACGGGCTGGGACGCACACCTGCTCGAAGCTCCTGTACCGGATGCTGCTGATGAGGACCACCGGTGCAAGTTGAGGGATTTGGACACCCACTTCCCGAAGGCAGAATTAACAGTGGCCACTAGCCCTACTGCGTCAGGCAAATGGCTTCGTTAGTATATCCTTTTTCTTGTTTCTCCTACTCGTATCATAACCCTGATGAATGTTGTAGGTGACGCTCTTGGTGAAAATGTCAACCACCTCTAGTAAAATAGCAAGGCACAAAGGATCCCTCCCAAGTTGGCTCCGAAACTGGATTGATGCACACTATTTCATTCGCTACACGATCTCCATGACTCCGTCACCAGTACATCAAGGATAACTTGCTTTTTGGCTATCCGTACGGTGAGGAGAGATACAAAGCCGCTGCGGAAGCTTGTGCTCTGAATCCCGATTTGGGTATGTTGGAGAATGATAGGCGCACAAGGGATTGGTCTTTCTAGTGGGCAGAAGGCGAAGATCGCACTCGCAAGAGCTCTGTATGCGAGAATGAAGTATGTATCACTAGATGATGCATTGGGTGCTGTGGTAAGTTTGCTGGCATTGGAAGTTTGGTACGGCAAGGCTGACGATGAGTGTAGGATAGTCATACCTTGCGGTGGATGAACATCTGCTCTGTGAACCTTTACTTGCAAATCACGCACTTGTATGTATCTCCTGGTTATCCATGTCCACCGTCACTCACTCAAAATTCAACACAGACCCTCGTAACACATCATGTTGAGCTTGTACTCCCAGGCGCAGACTACCTTGTTCGCGCGCTAGATGCCCAAATCAATATGCATACGACGGCACAAGAGTTTCGTGCTCAAAGCATTCTGGACCACGTCACACATGACGCTGAAATCGAGGCACACAAGGATCGCGCCATGATTGTCACCACAGAAGTGACTCTAGCCCAGAATCGATCCCGAGGCAGAAGTTGAAGATGCTGGCAATGGTGAGGATGGTGAAGGTGATGGAATGAACGACACGATTGTGGAGGGACCGAGGAAGCTGGATGTGTCAAGTGGAAGATATATAATCGTTACTTCTTGAAGACTTCGTGAGTGTTTAGCTGCCTTTGAGTGATTTTGTGTGGGTTGTAAAGGGGGTTTGACACATCGGATTGGTCGTGGGGCGTACTTGGTGCTTTCGCCGTTTTCACGTACCTCTTCAGTGATAATAGGTGTCCCTTGGGATAGAGAAGAGGGCTGTGCGCAATGGGATCCTCAACGTCTGGTCTTCCAGTGCGGTGACGCACAACCTAGTAACGAAGATTAGGGGGGTAATACGAGTATTGTGTATGTGTAGCATAGGCGGAATGTGAGCACGAGGAACTAGGTTTCACACGAAAAGATTACATATATTAGACATAACATAGAACATAAGAATATATGGGGGCATACCTAGGTTCCACACGAAAAGACGCGGAACCTAGCAGGTCAACGCCTCCTTTTAAGTGTTTTGATATCCCGACCATATCCGAACACAACAACTGCGGCTGCACTGCCTGACAGTGCAAGTTGCCCCTATACTGTACTGCTCCTTCTTCAACGTAGGGCCAGTACCGAAATGCCCGACGATCGATACCTAGATGTCCTATCTTAGATGTCCCAATCATCACACCATTTGTGTTCATTCCCTGGGCTTCTACATACTTACCACCATTCTTACTAGTTAAAAACCAGTCAAAATGAGAGACCCGGCACCCGCCCTGTTCACCTGCAACTCCAGCACATGAATTGAAAACATCCAACACGCAAACGATATGACATCCCAGCGCTCCGGTAATCTAAACCAATAGTCAATTCACATTACCGAGGCCTGGGTGTTTAATGCAGAGATCTCACAAGGTCTGACAGACTTTGTACGGGGTATGATCTAATTGTTAGCACTTGTTCGGCACATGTTCGCCTGTGACTTTGACGACACGATTTCCGGCTCCAAAAAGGTGTAAATCAACCTGTTTAATTTGCGGTATACCAACAGCTTCCAAAGTGCTTGTTTTTCAAAAATAACCCTCACCACAATTTGGTTCGCAAATATCCCTCGCATCTCCCAGGCTGTCAGTGCAAATATGAGCATTTACGCTGAGGTAAGTCCTCTTATAGGATGAAGCTGTGTGTCGAGAGCTTGCACTCTCACCCCCACCTTTCCCTCGTGTGCTGACCTTCGGAGTGGTCAAGATTCAACCATCATGACCATTCTTGCGGGCTCCCAGAACACCATTATCACAAACAGCAATTTCATAGACCAGTCGACTAGCAACACTATTACGGTGGCCAATGTACAGACTGGTAACAACCTAATACAATCACCTAGATATCACCGATACCTAAGCTGATGGCGGTACAGGTATTGACATCCTTCGCGAAGCATCCAACCATGATGCCGCTCACGACTCCTCTGCTCGCGATTACGCCCCTCAGTGTTGGCCTGGAACACGTGAACAACAGATTGAAGATTTTGTCTACTGGGCTGTTCCCTCCCCCGGTGCCGATGACCCCTTACCCCTTTTCTGGATGCATGGGCCAGCTGGAGTTGGCAAATCTGCCATAGCACAGACGTGTGCTCAAAGCCTTAAGCGCTTAGGAAAACTCGGGGCCACATTCTTCTTTTCACTCAATGGGCGAGAAAAGGCTGTGGAATTCATTCCAACCATCGTGTATCAGCTCTCCACTCAATTTCCCGATTACCGACGTCTTGTCGACCAGCGAATTGATCATGATAAAACGATGCTTGACAAGAAGACAATGGCGGCCCAATTCGAATCACTTGTTGTCGAACCATTACAGGAACTAGAAGCAGCTGGAAAGGGTATTGGGAAAAGGATCGCTGTCATCGTGGATGGGCTTGACGAGTGCGAGAGCGCCGATGCTCAGTGCAAGATTATTGAGATCATCGCTGCTACTGCTCGCGATCATACCACTCCTTTCTGTTGGGCATTCTTCAGCCGCCCACAAGCGCACATCCAAGCTACTTTTGCCCTCCCAGACATCACTTCAGTCACTTGCGTTGCCCAGTTATCCATCTCAAGTGACGCTGATTCGGACATTGAGCTCTACCTCCGGAGTGGCTTTGAGAATGTCCTTCGACGTCGCAACATCCCCATGCGATCTCAGTGGCCCTCTGACGATGATATTCGAATGCTAGTCAAGGCATCGAATGGATTGTTCATCTATGCTGCGGTGGTGCTTCGGGATGTTGATCGTGCTAGATCCCCCGAGGAAGCACTCCGTGCAGCCTGTACTACCACTTCGAATCTCACCGACGGTTCACCCTTCGCAGAACTTGATGCCTACTATACGGTCATCATGCAGCGTATCCCCCATGACGTACTTTCTACTGCTCTTTTTTTGTGTAGGATATTGTGCAACAACAATTCGTATGGTGGCGCAAGGCAGAGTTGTGTAATACTATGGAGCAATGAGCTAGGACTATCTGAAATCGAGTTCCGGACGGTTTGCAGCCACCTGAGTGCTGTGCTCCATGTCCAGGACCATACCGACTTCCTTGACTTTGCCCAATTTGGCGATACAAATCGTTCGTTTCAACACACAAATCCGGCCTCCATCAAGGAGCTAAGGGACCATGTGTTGAAAAGACTCGGAGGTTCTATCTACTTCTACCACAAGTCATTTTTTGATTTCCTGTGGGATTCAACGCGCTCCGGCCCCTTTTGCGTCAGGTCTCCATCCATGCGGAATGTCTACTACAAGCATTGCCTTGACGTCCTACTCAAATATGGAGAAAGCTACTCTCTCCAAGGATCAGGTGAGGTCTAGCCTTCCTTCCCATTCCTTGTCTATATTCTCAATGCTATGAACGAAGAGCTTGGTTTAGCACCTGGTGTGCTTGATTCGGCATCCACCCTTTCCTGGCCCTATACAAATGAGCTTGTCAATTCTGTGCTCAAAGCGCTGGTTTATGATTGGGCTTTTGGAACCTGTTTCAATTTTGGTCACTTTCCTGAGATAGAGCCTCAGTCGCTGCAGCGTTTTGGTCATGCTAATTTTCGCAAAGCCCGGCAGAACGATGCAACGCTGTTTGCAGGACATAGTGGTTTTCCGAAGCTTGGACGCTGGAACTGTTGTGGCTATTCCAAAGTCACCCATGGGGCCCAGCTCGTCCGCATTCCTCAAGATGAATTTCAAACTCGGTTTGATGCTGTCGAGTTCAAAGTGGTGAGAGGTATCCTCAAATATGCACGGCATTTCCTAATCAAAGCCCCCAAAGATTATCAAACGATGGAAGGCGTGTGGAATCCTACAGCGCTACCATCCTGGTTTGACCTCCCGGTTTAAATCGCTTGTCCCTAAAAACTCTCGAGACACGATTCTCTCTGGGCTGTACCGCTTGGGACATGGCTCTGGGTCGGTCTTCTGGTATTGGGAAATCAATTCCAAGGAGAAGTATTATCAAGAGTTCATTGCGGCGGATTTAGCTGAGGGGGAAAGGGTTTATCGGGAGGAGCATTTTAATTTGTGGCCCACAAAAGGGTGGCGGCGGTAGTTGTAGACAGACCAACGTATCTCGGGAACTGAGCTATCAAGGTAAAAGCATTGCATTTGTGTACGGTTCACCAGATGAATGGATACTCCAGCAATATATTTCCTATAGCGAACGAGCCAGGATTATAACTTTGTCTTCAGGCACCAAGATAAATCAAACGCAGACACCGAGACAGCTAACACAGCCATGGCTACACCTTCCTCCCAAACCACTGATAGCAGAGGACGTGTTGAAAGCGAAGTTGATATAAGTGACTCTGAAAATCCACCTCCTGGATACCCATCAACATCAGCGGCCCCTCCCATGATTACAACCTCTGCAACGAAAATTCCCTCATTTTGAACGTCCGGAGGGCATGGGCGCATATCCCATCCTTTCATCCTTCTTCTCCTGACGTTGTCCTTGCATTCAGTTCCAATGTAGGATGTGGATTGGTACATCGGCTGGCTCGGTGGTCAAGGACATAAGGGCTCCAGATTATGCGAATTCGTATGCAGTGTGTGCAAAGGCGATGCGTACACGCAGGCAGCCGGATTACGAGATTTCTGCATATGAATTTTGAGAGAGAGATGGAGCAATGGTGATCCTCGTCCGGGAGGCCTAAGTGTCTTTGAAATTGATGAGCTGAAGCCATGGTCAATTGGCTTACTCACCAGGTTATGTCCGACAGCACCAGCGGTCATGTAGGTAGGTTATGGTAATGGGATGGGCTGGACCTGGGAGGAATGTATTGCAGTTAGGACGATACTGTAACCGTCACCGCATACCGTGGCTATTGTATCAAGATCGCTGCTGTTTTCATTACACAACAGTCCTCCACTTAAACATTGAAATATCTGCCTTGATGCTGTCACTCCCAGCTCAGCATTCAATTCAGGGGTAGTTTAATGACAATCGAGATGCTGGTGCGATGCGTTCGGGTGACAGAACAGGTGAGGCCGGAGAAACGTTGTCGACCACCCGGTGTTGAGCACTTGCTACCATGTTGACGATGTCCGTAATAAAGTCGGCAGGAAACATTCTTCTGCTTCTTGTTTTCGCATATTCCGTGGACTTTATCTGTACGTTGTAAAGAAAGGTTCGTGTGGGAGTAGCAACTAAGAATAGTGGAGAGATAATGGTGGCTGTGTCGATCGCCTGTTACACTATTTTTGGAATATCAACAGCGCTCGGCCCTGTCCCTTGGTTCTCACATACCCATTGCCGTCTCTTTGCCTCTCTTTGCGCACTGACCATGAGCCTCTGTGGCGACAAGAGTCCCTTCGACTTTGGGGATTCATGC
>QFDT01000504.1:0-12850 GCA_003315915.1 Macrolepiota dolichaula | reverse complement strand
CACCCACTCTCCTCACATGTGTTAGCGATCGTCTGAATAACGGCTGTTTTCGAATGGATATATTTTTTCAAGAGACAGCCACATGCCCCCTCCCCTCCCCACAGCTATACAGTAGCACGTATTCCAGTATAATCGTGGTGTGAGAGCTGCCTCATGGTGTGCAGCCTTAGACCCGCGAACGCCGGAAACTAGTATTGTTTTGTGTGGTCTGCGATAGGGAGAAGGGCCTCATATCTTTATTGATCTTGGGAATAGGCTTGGCCCCCACAGCTGTCTAGACCGTCATCGAATTGGAGACACCAAGTTGGGACAATTATCGTACGAATGATTGGATAGACAAATGAATCGTATACATGATTCGAAACATATTTAAGCGTGCTTCACGTCCACAAATTATATTCGTGCCCACTGGTTCTATCTACCGCTACACAACACCATCGTATCTTATTCTCCCGCCGTACACTGATTGAGAGGAAAACCTTCCTTGAGGTCAGCCCACCCTTACCTATCGCGTCGTGCACTCACAACCCCTCTCCCCAGATTTTTACGCCTTTCACTCTCCAGAAAGTCGCTGTAAGTTACTAATGTTTTCTGATCGACCTTCAGCTCACCCGTTTCAGTTTCCTCCTATAGGGACAATTACTATCCCCTACGCACGAATACTCACCTTCTATATCATCGTACGGTATGTCAACCCCTCTTGTTGCTCAGACTTAGATCTCTGACCAACCGATCACATTCACAGAACTACACAAATAATCCGAATAGCATATATGAACAGCTGGGAGCTTCTAGTAATCCGCAGTGAGTCGCGCCTTGTTAACAAAATTTCCCCCACTCATGAACCCCTAGATTTTTCCATTCGTTGCGCTCGCCGCGCAGGTAGTCCAATTTATCATATTTCATTCTCCCGGAAGCAAATGTAAGTTTGTACTCCTTCCCAAATCGACCTTGAGCTCACCCAATACCACATCACACTAGGGACAATTCTCGTGTCATGGATAATGACGATCTATGTCATCGTGTGGTATGTTAGCTCTTATTTCTCAGACTCAGATCTCTGACCGGCCTATCACAATCTGCAGGACTACGCGCATCGGCTTTTTTCGGTACCCAACTGGCACGACTGGGTCAGCCGGCAGTTTCAGTGGGCCATGTATACATATGGCCTTATTATGGTAGGATTGATGGCACAGGCAGGAGTCATTCGCCATCATCGCCATGGATGGGAAGTAGGTGCCCTGCCTCAGTGCCCACTCGGACTGCATGTTGCAGTTTCGCACTATACCAGTCCGTGGACCCAATGTTTTGGGTTTCGGAACAAACTTTGTCGTATGCGCGGTATGTAACTCGAGGGTACAACTCCACGCAGAAGGGCAAAGACTGTACTATCATTCAAGGAGTAGGCATTTGCACAATGGCGTAGTACTCCGTAGTAGCGTAGACGACGATGCTATCTGATGTGAGCCTTGTTCGATGACCCGCCTCTTATTGACAATCATCATCAGGCGATGGGGTCCGCTGGGAATTCCACAAGCACCCAGATGGCCGCTTCTGTCACCCACGCCACTTATATTTGAATCAGTAGTCTCCCACCGTTAACTTACATTACCCACATCACGAGTAGCTTCCACTGTCCTTAGACACTTGATATACTTTTTTTTCTGGAATATGATGATATGAAAGTGAGAAATATTTGATTGCCTGGATCATTGACGAACTCGGGGACTCCGATGGGTTGTCGGTATATTTTCTGAGTGTTGAGTTGACGTATGTGTGAACATCGTTCGAGATCGCGCCGCCTCTGGCGGAATCTCTAAGCTCATTTTCCAACCTGTTTGAAGAACCCCCGCCAGGTCGTGCGGGCTCATGAGAATTCGTAATGTTGAAATTGCTCTGGAGAAACCCTTGCATTGGCCTCGATTCACAAACGGGACTGCTGGGACAAGCTAGCCGAACGACAATGAAAAAACTGCTAACCCAAACACGCGGCGGAAGGACATCAATTCACCAGCACATCGTGTTACCAAATCACCCCACAATCAGCTCAATCAAGTTTTCATATCGGTTGGTGAGTGCATCATCGTACGGACTAAACAAATCGGGCGCGAGAGGACCGATAGGTATACTACTTCCCCCAGATTTGAGGATCACCCCAAAAGGTCCGTTCGGCGCCGAACGGCACCACAGCTATGTAGGACAATTTTAGAACCTATATATCTGATCAGTGTGGAGAATCGAAGTTCTTCTGTCTTATCACTTGGACATCGCGCGTTGGAGCCTGTTTAAGCGAGCATCTTCTGGTGAATTCCGAGTTAAAATTTCCCAGCTCTTCCGAACGGGGTGACATTGCGGAATGAGTGTTTGCGGCCACGCATACCATCAAAATATGTCAGCGGCAGCCGAAAGTGTGCACACAGGTTGGACATAACTCTCCTTGCGCAAACATATTGACTATGGTACAAGATGCTTCCATACGTAAAATACTTCCAAAAATAAGTGAAAGTGTCGAGGTTCTCATAAAAGTGGCAAAAGTAAAAGATGGTTATCGCAGAAAATATTAGGGAGAACGGAAAACGGAAAACGGAACGAGGGCCAGTAAAGGGGGGAAATTTAACCAACGAAAGAAGAATGGTAAGATGAGAAAGGAATAGGTAGAATAGGTGGGGATGGAGTAGAGTGATGGGGGAGGGTTGGTGAGAGGCGGAAAGAGAGGAATTGGTGGAGCTATTTAGTATAGCTTCGTGAATGAGGATTTTATGAAACTTCCGAGACCTCGCCTGACGATTGTAGCGAAGGGATTGTAGGAGAGATTAAAATAGAAAGTGGTTTATGATAGGTAGATGGTGGTGATTTTGATTTGTGGGATCTAATGCGGGAGGCACTATGTCCAAGCTGAAGTCAGCATGGGGAAGGGACAATTAAAATCCATACATCGCTCAATCTCCGATACTAGCCGCACGCCCAAGGACAAGGTTTCCGAATCTTAGAATCGCCATCGAGAAATTGAAAGGAAGGAATGCGAAAGAAGAACAGATGAGGCAATAGCTACGGTGCGTTGACAATGTTGATCACACTGTTCATGACATGCCGGGGATCGATGCAACTTACGCAACATCGAAGATAGATAATGATGGGTAGTGACGAGAGCTTACCCTATTGACATAGAAAAACCTCACATCCTCTCCAACGGTCTAATACTTAACAAAACCATCCCAGCCGCAATAACTTCCCTCGCTTTCTCGAACAAGAACAGCTTTGCCCTCGCCTTCTCCAAATCCTTCTCCCCAAGTACGACCACCACATCCCACGCACTCGAGATTGCATGCGCGAGCCTGAATAAAAATGTCACCACCCCACTCGGTTCTTGTGTCTTCAAGGCCGTCAGCACCACATCCGGGTAAGATCCCAGTAAGAACACTATTTCCCTCGCTTGTGAGTACTCTGCCAGCAAGTCGGTGTTGATTTGCGATGGCGGTGGGAGGGGAAGGAGATGCGGGTTTTTACGGCCGATGGAGGCGAGACGGACGTGTGCGTATTGGAGGTATGGGCCCGTGTCGCCTTCGAAGGACAGCATGCGGTCCCAGTTGAATGTGTAGTTGTTGATCCTGAGAACATGTCAAAATACGCCGGGGGTCGAGGATCGGAGAATAAACGAACCTCTTAGCGGCCATATCCTGAATCTTGATACCAGTGATACCGATTTCCCGACTCGTAGTCTCTGGATCCTCGATTGCGGCATACTTTTCTTCGTTCTTCTGCATCTGCTCATGCATCGTTTGCGTCGCCTCTTGTATGATCTGTTCCAAGAAGACTACCGTGCCCTTTCGCGTGCTCATACCCTGCACGAGACCGTAGTTGATATGTGAAAGGTCTTTAGCCCAAGGGAATCCCATCAATTCGAGCACTTTGAAGAACTGTGCGAGATGCAAGTCTTGCTGTGACGACACGACGTAGATCATCTTGTCAGGTTTGTATTTCTCTTGGCGTTCGATTGCACCACCGATATCGCGGGTCAAATAAATCGACGTTCCATCTACATACGCGCAGAAATCAAAACGAGTCAACCTGAACGAAGAGAGAGTACGACGCACCTCGCTTCCTAACCACGGCCTTCCCTAACTTCCACTTCTCAAGGTTAATCAACTTGGCACCCTCGCTCTCCTCGATCAACCCCATCTCGTTTAGCTGTTCCAGCGCCTTATCCATACTCTTTTGCGAAACCGCGCTCTCTCCGGTATATACATCGAAATGCACATTCAATCTGTCATACTCGCCTTCGTACTTTTTCACACTATACTCGCGCCACACCTTCCAGTTCTCCAACGCTTCAGGTTCGTAGTCTTCCATACGCCTAAACCATG
Organism: Macrolepiota dolichaula; assembly: GCA_003315915.1. Lineage (NCBI taxonomy): Eukaryota > Fungi > Basidiomycota > Agaricomycetes > Agaricales > Agaricaceae > Macrolepiota > Macrolepiota dolichaula. The sequence goes on along the minus strand of QFDT01000504.1, from coordinate 8,486 downwards.
CTGCAGCGTCGGCTTTGACCTGTGGATCTGATGCAGCATCTTTATTTATTTTGACGTAGATATCAAAGAGGTGCTTGATTGTGTCCTTTTCGAGTAGTTCTTTGTCTCCGTATTTTTCAAAGCCGACTGCGATCAAACCAAACTGCAAGCCAATAATTTAGTCACTCGCCAATTCTTACAAGGGATTAGCGGAGATGCACCTGTGTACCCCAATCTCCCAGATAATTGAGCGAAACGACTTCCCACCCACATGCACGATATAAATTTGCCAAGAAAGCGCCGATAATCGTACTCCTCAAATGGCCAACATGGAAATCTTTTGCTATATTCGGAGATGAATACTCGATAACGACCTTCTTTCCCTTCCCAGTTTCGTTCGTGCCAAAAGTCTTGCCCAAGTCGTGCACCTGCGTGAGGACATCCCGAGTGAGGTTATTCGTGTTGAGGGTAAAATGCAGGAAGGCTTTGTCGTGTTGGATTGTAGACACATAGTCGTTCGCTTGGAACTATCATCATTAGATCAATACCAGTATGAATCATCCAAGAGTAAATGTACACACCTTATCTATCACCTTTTTAGCCAAGTCGTTTACAGAACCGGGCAAGCGGAACCTAGGCAATGCGACAGTGAAATCGACACCCTTCTTGCCATACTGTACGCCCGGATACACCTGTTCAACGCTCAAACCTAGCGCATCACCCACAATTTGGGCAATCGATATCCGGTACGAATCGAGAACGCATCGCGAGGGGTCAGTGTCGGGCACAGTTGGCAGTGGTATTCTGCTAGTGCTTGCGCTCATAGCAAATAGTCTCGAAAGGGCGAGCCGTTGACACGATTGGTGGTGGTTGTGGAACAAAAAATTTGGACGGAGTGAAGGACGGAGCAGATGCAGTGCCCTTTTTTGGAAGAGAGAAGACGCCAGCATGATTACAGTAAGATCGATATCCGAGTCACAAGGAAAGAAATACTTAGACACGTGATCTCATCATATCGCGTGAATACACATCACGCTCAGTCTCGCTCTCACACTGCAGTGACTACAGTCTCTTCACCTACTCCAACCCATCAGAAAAAAAAAACAAGGCAAGCATGCCTAAGATATACTGGAAGCCCAAAGTCGAATGCGAAGCTCATGCGAGAGAAATTTTACCGTTAGACTCAACATTTGAAGACCTGTAGACGTAACTCAGGTTGTCCTTCATGCAAAAATTTTAGGCTGCTAGAGACCAAAAATTCATGGATGATATCCGAATTGAAAGCAGGACGCAAAGTTTTGGCGAACGAGTTATCGGATATGAATTTCAGAAGCCAAGAGTGCGGAAATAGCAACCAAGGAGAGTAGAGTAGCCAGGGGGACAGTGGTCATAATGCCCCCTCCCTCCAATCTCTTATTCTTTAGTCACCGATGTTGATTCAACCGCTTAGAGATTGGGCTATGCTGTCAATCGTGACCGAAATTGAAAATTTGATAACGGCACAGACATGCTTTCCCGATGATAGCGGTCGTTTATGCCAAACTGCTCTTGGATGCAATCTGCACCTCAAATACATAACCTGAATGACAGTAGGTCATACATGTGTTACATAGACTGTATCGTCCACAAAATCCCTTCCTTTCTATGGCGGCGGCCCTCGTGAAGCCTCGTTTCGTGTTGCCCGTCGTCGAAAATTAGATTCTCTTTTCTCCCTTGGAATACCAGAATTACCTCCGATTATGGTGTTGTACAATTGTAGGCTTCGAATAGCAATGTCCGCATATCCTTTCTCACAAACCATAAAGAACTTCCCGGAGCGACTTTTGTTACTGAGAAAGCCAGAGAACGAAGCGTGATAGAAGCGAATACCATTTCGATCGGCATCATCCAGCAGAGGTATGTTGAGAATAGAATGTAGATTTTGTAGCGCAGTGTAGAATGTGATCTGATCAAGGGACAGAATACTGGCCATCTCCACGATGCTCAGGTCGTTTTGGGGGGTAAAGGATACGAATGCGTATGATACGCATCGCGACGAGGAGAGTATCTTGAGGTATGTCTGTGAGGATTGGTCCATATAGGAAGTCGAGGGTATCGAGAGGGCTGGCATCAGTGATAGTCAACGTGTTCTTGATAAAACGTAGACAAATATCAAACTGAGCAGCGGGATTGCCATGGTTCACGTCGCCGATAAATCTCAAGGCAGTAGCGGCAAAGATGAAGAGGCCCGACGATGAGCGGGACAGTTAACGGTGCCTCTAGAGGCTTATACCTTCCTGTCAGAAATCTGTTTTTATGGACGAAGAAAAAAACCTAAAATTCATGTCTCATATAGGTAGCGCTACTGTACTTAAACCTTCGTTTACCGTTTGCACGTGACTGCACGGCCACATATTATGAAAGGAGGGTAGCCACATGGCGCCACAGCCAATCGAACTTATCGTCCACATGGCTCGTGCGCAGAAACATCGACCTCTGTCAGGATGCTGCGCACTGCGGTGTTCTGTTCTCTAATATTTTCCCTAGTATTTGTACTTCTGAACGCAGCATCTTCTTCTCCGTTTCATACTCGCCGTTTATTCCCAATGTCTACCTCTCTCACTGGATGGCACTCTCGTGCAACTCCCTACACCAACACATTCAATCCAGAGCGATCTGCTCTACGCCTGGTTATTCTGCGCAATGCCCCAGCAGAACCAGAAGGATTCACCCTTGCACTCTTCGATTCACCTGCGAAAATAGCAGTAGACGCTAGTGGGAGGACTCTCGTGTTGCCAGATACGGATTTCGATTCTCTCGTTGCGTTAGCCGAGGAAACGAAGGACCTGCCACAGACTGGCAGATTCAGAAACACCTGGGTCGTCGCACAACCCATTACCAGCCGCCCAATCGAACGTATCTTGGTCCCTGGCCGGGGACCCGACAACCAGCAGAATTTCGAGGAAACTAGTGTTCAAGGTTATGACGGCGTTACAACTCGCCTAAAGTACCCCGTAGGAGATATTCAGGATCTTCCACCTGTGCTACAGGATCTTGTTGGGTTGGTCCTCGAAGCGAGGCAAGACGGACAAGTAAACAAAGACGATGCATCGATCAGTCAAGTGAAGTCAATCCTTGGAGACGTCTTTTGATGTGAGTCATCCTGACCTATGCCAGCGTCACCACTAATGGATCCATAGTCAGAACTTGTGTACACTATACCAATGTACTCATCCAATTTCAATTAGACTTCTTTACCATTATCCAATGAATGTTAGCTGTATAGGCGCTTAGACAGCTATTACCAACTCGGTGACTTGACATGAGCCTGAAAATCCCCCTCGTCTCGAGACCCTCAAACCTACACGACAAGTGAGCACACGTGTGCCACGGATGCTCATTCTCTCCGAAGTCAAGTAGCAGTGACTAGAATCACCTGTACATCTCTTCAGCAATTCGACTTTACGTCAAGACACCCGTTGGCATCGGAGGCGTCGAGTCCTATAGGCACAACCGGCGAATCTCTTGATAAGACCTTGATCGATTACCTTGCCAGTACGCTGTTGAGTCATTCTTCTGGGGCATGATATTGTGTCAGAGCAAGCTAGGACATATGAAAACATATTGCGTTGAATTGGTACAGACCCTCCTTGTCACTCTCACTCAATGACCCCCAGATGTCCTATTGGATTCATCGTCGGTTGGGACTGTCTTTCCCTTTGACAGGATCATATAGTGCGAGGAAGTCACTCCTCCGAAGCACATAACTACTGTGGAGTGGGATTGGTTGTAATATTGATCAATTACTACCACATAACAACAAACGAATCCAGTGTGACGCCAGAGCGAGGCCGCAACGTCACACGTCCTTAGGTACGCAGGTGGAATCACAGGTGTAAAGAATTGTTGTTTTTTTCATCGTCCTGCTACCTGCTATATATACGTAGAATACTGTCCCAATCGGGTCGGCTGAACAAACATTCGACAAACAGATGTTCCTGGGCTAATGTTCCGTCACATCCAGCCTCTTCTTCAGACGTGACCATATTACACAAAATGTCGCAAAATGTACAAGAATCCATCGTGTGGCATTGTCACCCTTCAGCAGTAATGATAGTATCAACATTGACAGCCCGCGTCGAAAGCTGTTCCGTCAATCTTCTACTCCACGCTTGTTTCTTGGCTATTCGATATATGACGAGACAAGACGCGATGAACTGGGAGGGTGTGATACAGTCAGCTATACTTCCAGAAGTCAATCCTAGGCGGGGGGGCAGGAATGCTTACTTGAATCTGCGTCCACAGACTGACCACCAAATACGACAAGGAGCTACCAATCCCATATGGTGTCAAAAAGCAAGTGGAGACGACAGCGTTCAATGCGCAGCTTTCAATAAGCACTGCACTGGCCGTGAGGTAGACCCTCCCATACGATTGGGGACAAATTTCATTTATCTGCCGTCGCTGAAGGAGGAGACGGATTGCAATCAGGGCGGTGATGAGGATGTTGGACGTTGATGATATGATAAAGTAAGGTAGGCCTATATCGACGGAATTCCAGAGTGTCCTCGTCGTACGCGATACTGTGCAAACAAGGGTGAGACCAAGACCTTTTAAAAATCGTAAGTTCCATCAGCGATCTCCGCAGTAGACTAACGCGTCCCCCTTACCTGTTGTCCCAAGAAATGGAATAAACAAAAGGAAAACGACCCATAGTCTGTCTCTGAAAACCACATAGCAACGGTATAACTAATTACGATGTAAATGTATGACCAATGACAACAATTCAGTACGGTCGTACCAGCAGGATATCAGTAAGGTAGTTCACGAAGAACGCAGAAACGGTCACAGTCGCAACAGGTGCACTGGCATGAATAGCTCGCATATATCCGACCGGTCCACCAGGGTAATCTTGGAAATCGATGAATGATCGTGTCTTGATAAAGGTGTTGCATGCTGTGAACGCTGTCAAGAAGGAAAACGTTATGCAAAGGTAGATGAGGAGCGCAAGTGTTGTATTCCTGTGGTGCTGGTATTTCCGCTGATACAAGAGGATATAGGTTGTGCGAAGAAACAAAAGGAATGATACACCTGTGATTTATCGTACATGTCGTTGTTTTTATCCGTTGCATCAGAGTGAAATACATACCGTAGCCAATAAGCGAAAGACAGAATCCTAAGAAGTAATTCTGCTCCAGAGAGAGTAGAGAATGTGACCCATTGGAAGCTTGCTGGTTCACGGGTATGACTCCAGTTAAGGATGTATAATGGTGGGATATGGGGGAAGACATTGGGGCGTGTTTGCTATGGTGCCGTTGGACGAGCATATCTTCAAGTCAAGCATAAATCAGGGCACAACATAGCATGAGAGTGAAGATGGGAACCGAGACTTCGGAGAACGTTTGTGTTTCCGTCACAATTCAGCACAATCCAGCGCGTTGGACGTATTCATATAGTGAGATTTGAATGCGATCGATGAAGGGAGACCATCTTTTCGTCAACTTGGACGTTACCAGATTCAAGAGACAATATTATCCCTACGATACCTTCGCCTTTCTTTCAATTGTACACATCCGACGGAGTTCAGGGGCCGTTAGTTGTAACCGTATTGGCCCCTGGTACGTACGTAGCCAGTGGTCATTCCGGTTTGTTGGGACTTATCGTCTGCCATGTATCCACAGGGTCGTTGTTCCTGAGAGGGTATTATAATAGAAACTTGTTTGACAGTTTTTCACTCGAACTTACCGTCTCCCACACATTATTCCCAGTTGGCGCTCGACTAAGTTCTGATGAGAACGATATATGCAGGATGTTAACAGAACTTAATTTCCATCAGGATGCATCAGCGAGGAGAGTTCAATACAGTTTCCTCATCGTGCCCGAGATGAATCACAGACATTGACATCCGGGTAGCTGCCGAAAAGATTGTTGAGGGGACGTGTTTCAGTCAATCAATCATGACTACACCGGGCGCCTGTTCAGTCGTTGCGGGCAAGGTGTGTAGACCCCACTGCCAACCAGAATCATGACCTCAACGGGAATACACCGGGCACAAGAAGATTTGATTGTGGGAAATTGACCTGTAGCCACCAACCCATCAGCTCTATTCTCCTAAGAAGGCTTATCCATGAAAACTTTCACCCGGGAATTGTGACCCAGGAAGTGTCTAATGGCGCTTCTGTTCCTGCCGCCCTGACCCCCCAATGGCATTCTTCTCCGCAACTGCTTCCGAGTGAAACCGGCCATGTATACTTCGTTTCGAATTCCGGAAATACATCCATGCCGTTGTCAATCGCTCACTTCCGACTCTCCTCCGTGTTATGTCATTCCTGTATATCAGTTGGTAGTTTGGGGGGTTGGATGCATCGCACCTGAATGTTAGTTACCTCCTACGACCACACCAACCAGTCGCTCCCACCCTCAGTACGTCACTATTACAAGCATCCGCAGCTCTCAGGGGAACTACGTCAGCTAGATCTACCCACCGTACCTACTTAAATTTACCAACTAGCCATTCATGCTGTTCTTGAATTCCTGATCAAGAGCTCTGTTCCTCTATATTTCACTTGTTTCTTCCATTTGGAATATACCTGACATGCTCGGAGGACGCGGGGGGCTTTGGCAGTTCAATCACAACGATAGCTCAGACAGAAAGACGAATTTGTCACTTATGACTGATACTCTGCGAGAGCTACCATCTTCCATCCATCCCTCCAGAATAAACACTCCCCCGCAGTCAATAATAGACAAGCCGAGAGAATGTGTTGTCGTGTGGGAGGATGACGAGGTCGGCATTGGGTCATCACGGGCCGCATAGAAAGGGCGGCTGTTATCGATGTATCGCATTCGAACTAGGTGAGATGGAGATGGTTCTCATGCTGTACATGTTACGGTACAAATCCTTGTGGTTGCTACCACAGTAGGTCTAGGTTGTACTTGTATCCAGGCACATCAGGGAAACATTATGAGTTTTTGTAAGGTTCAAAACCTCGAAACCTTCATAGTAAATGAATCTTGCCGGCTCTGGTGGTCGGCTATCAGCAGAAAAGGATGATGCAATAATATTCTCACAGTTGGAGAGTGGCGGAATTAGGATGCCACCATCAAGGAAGATATATGTGCGACAAAGTCAGATACAAGAAAACGACAGCAAGTAAATAATACAATGAACAGTGTCAAGCCAAAAAAAAGCAACATGTACATAATGCAAAGTTCCAAGTTCGTCATAACGCGAAAGCGCGTACAATTCATTAAACCGCAAAGTTCTCCCAAGCTTCCACAAGCCCATCCGCAAACTTAGTCGCTACGACCCACGTTGGGAGGAACGATAATACCTCTTCCAATGCAGGTATCTTCGCACTCCTGAATCCACCTTTACTTGGATTATCCCCCTGTCCAGGTACACCCGCACTTGCACTCGCGTACTCCGCCCACTCGCACGCCACACGGCCTTTCAATCCCTCACCCAATCCCATATAATCCTTCCACTCAACATGAACCACGAACGTCTTATCCCACGTTCGACTCCACAATCGGAGCTCGTGAATCCCAGATTCGTATATTCCGTAACTCGGCTGCATGCCTATAACAGCTCCAGCGAGTGTATACCTGAATATAGGCCGATTATCAAAGTACAGCCTGCAATTTCGTGTATTCTTGCCACGAATCGCGATTTCAGCACTAGTAGGCGACGTTCGAGTTACTTCGGCACGGAAGAAGTCAGATTGGTCGAGCGTGCCAAAGCGTGAGTCTGAGTCGTCGTCTGGGGAAGAAGATTTGGGTGCACTGCCGGGCCGAGGGATCATATCATAACCACTGCGCCAGTTGCAACCCTGCAGTCCGACTTTGGCGCCACTCTTGTAACAGTCAATTGACTTCCCGCGAGCGCTCGGAAGTTTTGGGATGATATCTTTCCTCAGGTGTTCTGGGACACCGTACAACGACGTCCAGGCGTCCCTGACGATCCCCGAATGTGTGGCTGTGAGGTGAGTGTTGTTGGGGTATGATCGAACAGAGCTGACAGCGCCCTGAAGTTGAACACTTTGCTGGAAGTAGATCTTGAGCGGCGTCTCAGCGTCGAACGGAAACACCCAGAGTGTAGCCCAGAGAGCAAAGAGAATTGTGAGAATGAGAAGACCCCAGCTAACACCTTTGTGAAGTTTAAAACTAAAGGGAGCGAGTGGTAGAACCAGGAAGAAACCGACGAGGGAAGCAGAAGCATAGACTGTGTGATGACTACTGTGAGAATGTCGGGTGTGGATGGAGTATTGGGGTTGACTTACCAAAAGCCTTGCTGTTGCCATCGGCCAAAGTCTGACTCGTCGAGTCGAGGAGCATGTTTGCGATGTGTGTTGCAATAATGACGGGCGCTGGGACAACGAGGAAAAACTGAAGTAGCCACCACCCCATCACGCCATTATCAGCACCTCCATAATTTTCTCCGCCGTTCTCTGTATATAGTCCTTGAGCCCCATTGTGTTCGTTGTCCTGGTCATGACCCATCAGTGGGGTCCGTTCGGAAGCTTCTT
>QFDT01000500.1:0-13835 GCA_003315915.1 Macrolepiota dolichaula | reverse complement strand
GTCATCGCCAACCTCCCCACTCTCAACGGCGCCATCGACTACGACGAGTGGCAATACGACGTCGGAGGTTACCTCGACCGATACACGATGACCTGCCCCAACTTGGGAATGGTCACCCTTGGAGCTGTGATGCGCGGCACCATTACGCGCCACCCCGATCCCACTCCCGCCATTCCAGCGCAGGGCAATACGCCCGCCGTTGCCGCTGGCCCCGCGCTAACACCAGCGCAGAGGGCCATGCAGAACGAATGGGACATGGTAGATCGGAACGCCATCTCGGCGATCACTCAGCAGCTCGGGAAGGAGATCAGAAGACACTCCTTTGACACGAGTCGAGAGCTCTGGGAGAGCCTCAGGAACCGTTTCGGTGGCTTTACAGTCACCAACGTGTTTCAGAACATCGCTTGGCTCCAGGACTTCCAGTTCTCCGGCACGGCTGATCCCACTACGGAGATCGCCGCCTGGGTGAACAAGATAAACGCGCTACGCGCGAATAGCCTGGATATTGACGAACCCGTCCAAGCGTGCTGGCTGATCCAGCGGATCCCGCCTGCTTGGGATCATGTCAAACAGAGGCTCACCTTTGAGTACTCCCAGAACGTCTCCGCCCTATCCGTGGGCATCGTCGCCGTCGCCGTCCGACAGGCATTTGACAATGCGCAACAAGCGCACGCCAATGCCGCCCGCTTCTCAGGGGTCCGTAATCACGGACAAAACCCCAACTGGAACCGCCAACGAGGCGGTAATAATAATAATTCTGGAGGCGGCCGCCAACAGCAGCAAGGGCAGCCGCGTTCGCAGCAGCAGGGGAACAACCATCCGCGCCCTCCAGCGCAACCCCAGCAGCAACAGAACCAGCAGCCGCCGCCCCAGAATAACCAGTCTGGTCAAAACGAGGACCAGAAGAAGCGTGGCCGCCGCGGAGGCCGCAAGAAGAAGGCTGCGATCGCTGCAGCAGCAGCCACCGGCTCGGGCGCACCCGCTATCGCAAGCGGAAGTGCCGACCCTTTTGTCTAGCCGGGACATAGCTCGATCGCCCCCGTTGCGAATGCCGCAACGGTCTCTTCTTCGGCTTTCGCCATGATTGCCGAAACATCCGCTCCCCCCTCGACTCGTACCCTTCTCGCTCGAATGAGCGAGGCCGAATCCTCTCCGGCCGCGTTCGCCGCGACCGACTCTGCATGGGAGATGCCGCCTGAAGGACATCTGCGAGGAAAAACGGCCTATCAGCAGGCCAAGCGTCGCGCTGTCAAGCGCTATGCGAAGAGGATGGGACAGAGGCTCGAGAGAGACACCTCGCCTCCCCAAGATGGGTTCGACACCGCCTTCTGGCAGTCGACGTCCCCTTGTCCTCCCTCGCCCCTCATCACTCTGATGGAGCTTGAGGACGACGCTGTCTCGCTGGGTACTCCATATGGGAGCGACTCTTACACGTACGTACCACCCATTTCCCAATCAGGTAGCTCTTCTAACATAAGTTCTCAGTCTGGGCGAACGCACGCCCTCTCCTCCGCCCATGTGCAGCTAGAGCGCCAGAGTGTGATGTCGGAGATTTCGGACTTTATGAACTATGTAGAATATGATGCATGTACTCCTCCGCAGGCCTTGATGGCCGAACATGATAATGTTTCTCCCGCGTCGAGTGAAAACCCTGAAAGTGTGAAATGTGAGATTGCATCGTGCACTGACTGCACTGCAATGGAAGCGTCCTATGGAAACGGGACGGATGCTCTATGGCTGTTGGATTCTGGTGCCTCACGGCACTTCACGCCATATTTAGACGACTTTACGCAGTTAGACCAATCGGTCGAATATGGATTTGTAACAACTGCATCCGAAAGGCTCCCCATTAAGGGTCGAGGTACTGTCGTCGTGCAGCATCATGTGAACGGGAAAAAGAAGATAAGCCGTATTTGGCCAGTCTACTACGTTCCCAAGTTTGTATCACGGCTCCTTTCGCTCGGCACATTCTTAGCCGAAGGTTTGAAAGTTGAAGCCACTCAAAGAAGGACGAACCTCTTTACGCCTCGAGGCAACGGTTACATGGAAGCCGTTCCCCGCCAACCTGGCGGGACTATCCATTATGTACATACGCGTGTGATGAACAACCGCGCATATGGAATGTCTGTAACCCTAGATGCTTCGACTTACGATCTCTGGCACCGTCGACTCGGACATCCGTCACACGACGTCCTCCAAAAAGTCCGAGAACATACCCATGGCGTTGCACCTTTTACTCCCAGGGGTACCAATGTTTGTGAGGGGTGCGCTCTTGGCAAGCAGCACCAGAAACGTTTTCCGCCTGTCAAATCGACCGCGAAACGTTATCTTGAGGTCGTACACTCAGATCTCATGGAATTTCCCACCCTTTCGTACCACAAGTACAAGTGGGTGATAACCTTCGTCGACGAATATACCGGCCATGCGATTGTAGCGTTTCTCCGCCACAAATCGGAAGCATTAATTGCTTTTGCAAACTTCGCGGCAACCGCAGAAAATGCATATGGCAGGGTTAAGCGCCTTCACACCGACAATGGAGGCGAATATTCATCCGAGGCGTTTAAGAAATTCCTCTCACAACAAGGTATCGAGCATACGACGTCTGCTCCCCATATTCATCAGCAGAACGGTCGTGCGGAGCGGTTTAACCGCACTATACGCGAAAAGAGCGAGGCGATGCGTTTACACGCAAATTTCCCTGAATCTTACTGGGAATTCGCCGTTCAAACCGCGGTATATCTATACAATCGCACACCGATGCGCCGATTAAATTGGCAGACGCCCCAGGAAGTCAGGACCGGAGTTAAACCGGATCTGCAACGACTAAAAGTATTTGGCTGTGGTGCCTTCGTGTTTATCCCACCCGAGAAGCGAAAGTCCAAACTTAGCCCGCACTCGGAACCGATGCTTTTCATTGGTTACAGTGGGACCGCTAATTATAAATTTATGCGACACACGGAGGGTAATGTGATCTTCGAATCACCCACCGCCATATTCGACGAGGATTGGTTCCCTAAGAAGCCAGTAGATGCGACCCGCCGTAAAGAGGCGATAGAGCGTGGCAGTATTCCACGTCTTCCTCCGTCATTACGCAATGATGACGGAAATAGTTCCAACAACGACCCTCCCCCACCACCGGAATTCCCTGCTACTGGTGCAGTGCCGTTGAACATCCCTGTTCCGCCTGTGCCTCAGCCCCCAGTACATCCTAATGCTCCTCCACCACCGGCGCGCGAACCTTCTCCGCCTGCGCCGGGATCACCTCGGAGATCTCCACCAAGAGATCCCCCTCCTGCTCCTCAGCCTCCGTTGAACGACCGGCAAGCTCCGGATCGTGTGCCAGATCCTCGGCCCCAGGAACCACGCAGATCTACGCGTGTCTCGCAACCACCATTGCGTCCTGGCAACGTGTATGGCGAGAGAAGAATCCCGTCTCACATCATCCGCGACTACGGACGCGAAGGTGAGTGGGTTCCTCCACAAGAGCGACTCGTGCGCCACCGTGCTTTCCAATGGCATGGTGCACGTCCACCTGCTCAAGACCTTGCGCCAGAACAGATCGCGGAAAGACGCGCTCATATGTATAGGCAGCATGTCGAGCAAGGGTTCATACCCGTCTTCCCAGATGAGGAACCGGCTAATGCCGAAGAACCCATGGACGAAGACGCCCTGATCGCTAAACTAGTGGAAGAAGGGGGGCAAGATTTGATCGACTTTCTTTGTGCGAAGTCGGCGGAAGTGATAGAGAAGCCTGGGATTCCGAAGCAGCATCGCGATCTGAAGCATCTACCTGCTCAGGAGCGCGTAAAATGGGAAAGCGCTGAGAATGATGAGATTAAAGCGCTAAAAGATCGACAAGTATACGAGTTGGTTGATCTACCCAAGGGGAGACGAGCGATCAAAAATCGCTGGGTCTACACGCCCAAGTCGGACGGACGATACCGTGCTCGACTGGTGGCTAAAGGTTTCTCCCAGATAGAGGGAATAGACTTCGACGAGCTATTCTCTCCTGTAGTCCGGTACGAAAGTACGCGCCTTCTCCTCGGCCTTGCGGCCTTAGAGGATTGGGAAATAGAGGGCGTTGACGTAAAAACCGCCTACTTATACGGACATCTGGAAGAAGAGATCTACATGGAACAGCCAGAAGGACATATCATTCCTGGCCAAGAGAAGAAAGTGTGGAGACTACGCCGAGCGTTGTACGGCCTTAAGCAAGCCGGCTTATCCTGGTGGCGCGAAGTATCCGCGTCTATGACCAAACTAGGATTCAAGCGATGCAAATCCGACGCCGGCGTGTATATTTACCGCGACAGCAAGACTGGCAAACTTGTCATTGCTATAGTCTATGTCGACGATGTGCTATTTATGGGAAATGATCCTGCCCTTCTGAAAAAGAAGAAAGAGGAATTCAAGAAGCGATGGGATTGCAGGGACACATCTGGTAATGAGTTCCTTGGCATGTGCATCCGTCGTGATCGAAAGAACCGGAAGATCTACCTAGATCAGCGAGACTATCTACAGAAAGTCTTGGAGAAGTTTGAGATGACAGCGTCTAAACCCGCGTCTACTCCACTCCCTGATGGCTACCAAGCCCTCGCTAACACCGAACCGGTTAATCCGACGATCCGACTCCGCTTCCAACAGGTAATCGGCTCCCTCATGTACATCATGATCGGAACACGACCCGACATCAGTTACGCCGTAACGCAACTCTCGCGTCACGCCCACAACCCAACTCAGGAACACCTGAATCGAGCTTATCAAGTTCTTCGGTACCTGAATGCGACCCGACTTTATCGGATCACGCTAGATGGGGGAAAGGGTGAAGGAATCATATCCTTCAGCGACTCTGATTGGGCAGCTGACCCTAACACAAGACGGTCATCTACCGGGTACTTTGTCTCGATCGCTTCTTCAGCGGTCACGTGGACTACCCGCGCACAGAAGACAGTCGCGTTGTCCTCAACAGAGGCCGAGTACATGGCGCTTTCCGATGCAAGCCGCCAAGTAGTATGGATCAAGCAACTAATGGAGGAGCTTGGATTCATCCTACCTCCCCTTCCACTGTGCGGTGACAATATGGGGTCACTATTCCTCGCACAGAACGAGTCTGTGGAAAAGCGGTCGAAACATATCGACATTCGCTACCATTACATCAGGGAGGTAGTTATGGACAGAAAGGTCGCCTTGGAGAAAATCCTTGGTACGCAAAACCCTGCAGACCTTTTGACCAAAAATCTCAGCGCGGTCAAATTTAAATATTTCCACGACAACTTCTACGGGCTCGAATTTGTCGAGACCAAACAGCGCTGAAGGAGCGCTATATAAATACCTAGACGCTCAGTCCACGCGACTATTCGCAGATGCGACTTCAAGCATAGGGGAGTGTTGACAAAGCAGCATAAGCACTAGTCATGCTCTCGTCACATGTCACATCACGTGACAGCATAAGCGCCGTCACGGGCGCTCGGACCGGATCATTGACTCTGATCATACGTTGATCATTGAAGCATTGATCACACGAGGCTGTGCGGAATGATACCAGCACGCTTCCATTATGCTATCTATTTTTAGATCAATAGAATAGCTGGCAGTTCTCCGATTGCATTCATCTGCACCCGTCGATGTACTTGTCAGCGTAGTATGCGTAGTGTAGTTGCCCTGCACCCTCTATGGTATATAAGGACTACTTAGATAGCCAATTATGACAACTTTCTCTGCTCTTTTTACTCGCTCTCAAAAGCTCAAACACCCTAAGTTTTCAAGCTCACCACCGTTCTCACCAGCAAGGCAAGTGTTTTACCTACCGTACACTACCATGCGTGCTCGTCGTACGCTTTGCTTTCAACACACACTTCCATTATGCTACTTATTAATAGAACAATAGAGTAGCTGACAGTTCTCCACTTGCGTACATTCTGCATCTGTTGATGGGCTTGTCAGCATAGTATGTAGTATGTAGATACCCTGGACCCTCTATGGTATATAAGGACCTTAGATATGTCCAATTATGATAACTTTCTCTGCTCTCTTACTTGCTCTCACAAGCAATACTCTAAACACCTCAAGCTTTCACCAGTTTCTATATAGCAAGGCAAGTAGTTTCCTTATTGTACACTACCATGTGTGCTCATTGTACGCTTTGCTTTCAACAGAGTTGAGTTGAGCGAAGTGAGACAAGACAAAACGTGACACAAACTGAGAGTAGGTACCAAAGGTGAAAGTTAGAAGTGGCATTGACTGCAAAAACAAGGCAGCCAATGACAAACAGAAAAGAAATCCAGAAAGTGAAAAGGGACCAGGAATGGGGAAGGGGCAGAAGCAGGTTTTGCTAATCCCTTATAATGTCCACCAAAGAAAAAGAGAAAAGTTTCAAGAAAAACTAATTGTTAGTTGTCATACAATACCCATTAGTGCACATCCAATAATTGGTCTTGCTGTTGTTGTTGTTGCTGTTGCATGGCTTGGTTGCATATAAGTAATGCCCACTCCCCATCAGAGTTGTTGGGCAGGAATGCAAAAGCCAAGGGATTATCCTTTAGGAAGTCAATCAACCAGTACAGGTTGTTGTAGCACTTGCCCATGGACCATGGCTGCTTGAAGCATCTGCAGTTGTTAATTATATGTTCACATGTTTCCAGTGGGTGACTACAAGGGCATGCAGTTGGGGTTGTTATATTTCCTTGGAGCAATTGTGTACTATAATAGCCACTCATTCCTATCAGTGCTCCACCTGTCATGGACCTGTCGTCTCTTCACTACTTCTCTACCTGCAATCTCTATATTGTTTACTCAGCTACTACGTCACCACTTACTCAGCTGCAGTTACAGACTCTCCAGCAGGAATACACCAACAGTATATATACACTAGATACTCTGCTGTATTCCTTATGCTTTATTAACTCATTGATTCCCCTTCTTTCCTCTCTCATTGCCCTCAAGTCTTCATCACTTGTTGCAACCTGAGTTGATCACTTAGGAAGGTTGTAACATTTGATAAAGCATCTATAATTCACCTTGCAGAAGAAGGCTATTTGTTGTGAAATATGTCCTAGCAGCAACAGGGTCCTATAGAATAGGACTATAGGAAAGCACCATAATGGTGCTATGCACAGTGGTGAGGTGATCTAACACTCACTGGATAGTATAGGAGATAGAGTTTAGAGAGTAGAGATGTATAGCAATTGAGTGGTAGAAGAGATGTATTGAATTTTTGAATAAGGTGAATACATAGGGTTTATATACATATTCTAAGTAACTATTCATAGAAGTAAATAAGGATCATATAGTGGAGGAGTTCTATATATAGCATAGGATTGTCCAGTGGATTGCTCTGGACAGGTGGGTCCATGGAGAATGGAGTGGATACATGAGTACTCCACCATGGATCAAGTGTGGGTCTCAGATGATCTATCTCTAGATTCATCTGGTAGAACCTTATCTAGTGCAGATATAGACTACACAGATATAGCTCTTATGTGATGAGTGGAGATATCAACTCAACACTTCTCCTCACTCAAGACATTAGCTATAGATTGCTAGTTGAGTGGTTAAGCACAATTCCAAGGTGAGGTCTGAATCATTCAAATAGAACTTTGTCAAGATTCTTAGTTAAGATGTCAGCTGGATTGTTCTTGCCATCAATAAAGGATAGCTGAACAAGTTTTTCTTCCAGGACTTCTCTAACATAATGGTAACGGATATCTATATGTTTGGAGTGTTTTTCTTGTATTGGGTTTTGACTCCAAAAGATAGATCCTTGGTTATCACCATATAGTTGAGGAATAAAAATCTTGTAACCAATTTCTCCAAGTAATTGGGAAATCCAAACAAGTTGGTGGCTGCAATCAGAGAGCGCCATATATTCAGCCTCAGTTGAGGAAAGTGCAATAGTTTTCTGTCATCTGCTTATCCATGATATGGGGCCATGGGCGATCAGACAGAAATTGCCAGTAACAGAACATCTATTGGTAGGATCTTGAGCCCAGTCAGAGTCAGAGAAAGCTTGGACTCTGTCTTTGGATAAACCATGATAGACAAGAGCATAATCTTGTGTACCAAGAAAGTATTGACACAAGTGAAGTCCAGCTCTATAGTGTTCATCTGAGGGGCTAGCTGACTGTTGGGAAAATTTGACAACTGCATATGCAATGTCAGGACAACTTCCAATTATCAGGTACATCAAAGATCCAACCAGTTGCTGGTACTTTTGGCAAAAAGCAGGGTTAACAGTGCCAGTGTAAGGTTTGAAAACAAATGCCTTTGGTAAGGGTGTGACCTTTGGTTCATGCTTGATGTCAAAGCGTTCAAGGACTTTCTTTAGATAGTCAATTTGGTCAATGAATAAATATCTTTGTTTTCTACTGCGTTTGATACACATACCTAGGAACTCTTTTAGAGGTCCTAAATCCCTGCATTCCCATTTCTGGGTAAATTTCAGCTTCAACTCATGGAGGAGCTTGGATCATTTAGGACCCATGAAGGCTACATCATCTACATAGACTATTGCTATAATGAGTTCATTTGTCTGTGGATGGCAATAGAAATAAACGCCAGCATTGGATTGGCACCGTTTAAATCCTATAGCGAGCATAGATGAAGTTATCTCTCGCCACCAGAATAATCCAGCCTGTTTAAGGCCATAGATTGCTCGACGTAGTCTCCAGACTTTGTTTTCATGTCCAGGGAGACGAAAGCCTTCTGGTTGTTCCATATAGATTTCTTTATCCAGTTTCCCATATAGATATGCTGTCTTTATATCAACACTGAGGATGTCCCAGTCCTCAATAGCTGCAAGACCAAATAATAGTCAAGCTGTTTCATATCTGACTACTGGAGAGAATAACTCATCAAAGTCGATTCCTTCAACTTGAGAGAAACCTTTAGCAACAAGGCGAGATCGTAGTCAACCATCAGCCTTCTCTACAAACATCCAGGGATTCTTAATTGCTTTTCTTCCTTTTGGAAGGTCCACCAATTCATAAACTCCTCGTTTAAAGAGTGCTTCAAGTTCTTCAAGGCAAGCGTCAAGCCACTTCTGTCTGACTTCAGCAGGTAATTTTGCAATGTCTTTAAAGGTGACAGGTATGTCTTTTTCAGACGTTCTTTATGCCAAGAGAAAATTGATGAAAGCTACTCCTTCTTCTTTCACAAGGTGAGAGAAAGAAGATTGCTGATCTGGATCTACCAGTCCAGATAGAGAGGGGGGATCACTTTCTTCCTCTTCCTCATATTCTTCTTTGTTAGCATCTTCAAATTCTTCCTCTTCTTTATTTTCCTCCAACTTCTCCTGTCCTTCATTGTCATGAGGATCAGGTATAGGTTCGTCTTGTGGAGGAAACAGTTCATCATAGTCTCTTATTATTTTAGAGAGACATTTATTTTCATCATAGACATTGCCGGGCCTTGTAGGCGGGTGAGTCTGATGAGTTGAACGTCTAGGTTCTGGTGCTGGAACAGGAGTTTTAGGTCTTCTTGGTCTTGAAGGACCAGCCTCAGGCTGATCAGGCCTTTCAGGTTGTTCAGGCTCCTGCTGTGGAGTCACTGAAGGTGGAGACATCTTAGGTCTCAGAGGCATTTCAGGTGGTGATGGTGAAGATAATGGAGCTCTTGTGGATGGTATTGAAGGAGGTAAAGGTATGTTCCTTGGTTGAGGAGATGCAGGATGCCAGTCTAAAGACGTAGGCATAGGTGGTGGTGGTGCATCCTTAGTTGTCTTTGTTACGATTGTCTCCTCTATCCTGTAACAGTATGTCACTTCTCTCCATTGTCTTGGACTTGCCCTAGTCTCCTCCCTTCTTGTCTATTCTTGTCACCACCATTCTTAAGAGCTGTGCCCTTCTCTATATTCGTCTGATCGGTCAGAGGCTGAGTCTCTCTATTATGCATGCACTAAAGATAGTGACACCTCGGTGAAAGGGTCGGGGATTGGATCTCGATGTGCGGACTTCATCTACCATGTATTTGTATATTGATTAGTCTGGACAAACGTCGATACCACCTCATATACTGAAGCGTAGTGTACTGTGTACCTTAGCTTTAGTATTGTTGTTAACCAGCGTGTTCTTATCGATATCGTTTGACGTTGCAAATCTGTTCCCTCGGTCGTCTTCAGTGACGACTAGACTTACCATATAACACCTGCCTGGAAGCTCTGTGCGTCGCTCAAGTTCAGGAGACGACCCCTCCGTTGTTACATCGAGAAGACCTTCGTCTTGCTCAACTCCACTTGGCGCTTACCTCTTTCTCTAGTCTGGGACTACGGATCGACTGGTAGTACTGCTGAGACAACTTCTCAGCGGCCCATCTTCTGGCATGGCTTTGGACTAGGTCCGAGCATAACAGTATACTAAAGCTCATCACCCCCTTCTCTGCTTCTCTCTCTCCTTGCCCTCCATCCTGAAAAGATAACTTCAGTGGACAACCTTGGTCCTGAAAAGATAACATCAGTGGACAACCTTCGTCCTGCAAGATAACTTCAGTGGACATCCCTCTCTATTTTTCACTACTGCCAAAATCGCTTCTCCAATCCCTCCTTCAGCTCCTCCTATCAGGCGCACTACGTCTGGACCTTATAACCGAACCCATATTCCCAGATTCTGCCCTCCTTCCGACGAACGAGTCTCCCAGTATATTGTCATCTACGAAAAAGCTCTCAACGACCTTGCCTTTCGAGAACGTTTACACAGCTACACATCTGGTACAGAACCTGTCATTCATATCGACGGGACAGCCTTCATACAAAGAGAACTTATCGGTATCCAACACGTTGTCCGATCTCACAGAGAACACTCAACAAGTGATCCTCAATCCCCAGAGAACATCCTTCTCAATTATCAACTTATTTTCTGCTACAAACTATTTCACTCTTGGCAACAACAAGGGCTCGTGGACTTCCTAAGGAACACCACAACCTTTGATCTCTTTGAACGAAGTTATCGAACCACTACCGAAAGGAACAATTCAACTGTATACTGGAGAGGCATTTATCAAGAATTCGACCAAGCCGACACACTTTTCAAAGCCTTCAACTACCACCTTTCACAACGTCAAACCCAAACTCCAACCGCAGCGAATCCCTCGACCGAATCCTTGCCCGATTCCCCTTCGAGCAACGACTCTCCTCAGACTTCAGAGTCATCCGAAGACGAGACCTGTACACACACATCCATACGAACAGACCCACCGTCGTATCATTCTACACCAACCCCTACCCTGTTAGAGGTCCCCCCACAAGTCACAGACCAGTTCTCGTGAGGAGCATTACCAGAATCAGACGATCTAATGTCGAGATCTCTCAGATCTACATCTGTGTCTGTCCCGAGTGCTACACAGAGGACGACATCAATCTTTGGACATACGGACTCAACAGCTTCATCATTACTACCCTTCCACACCGAACCCCATTCTACGAGTGGAACAGAAGAACAGCAAACATCTTCCCCAGCCAACGCTACTCCAATACCTACATCTCCATTGACTCTCACTTTCAATTCATCTTCGTCAACACCAACCCAGACGCTGAGTACATCCCAGAACCCACCTATTACTACGATGCAACCTCCATCTCATTTGCAAGGAACATGAACGCCCTCACAGAGTCCTCAGACTCTGAGCCAGAACCCAACCAGGAATCCACCACCAGTTCCTCATCACAACCCTCCACCAGGACCACCACCACCTCCTAATCAACCTGCTAATGCACCCATGGCAAACATCGAGCACCCCAAGAAGATCAATCCCTTCAGTGGAGATCCTCAAACCTTCCAAGACAAACTTTGTCTCACCTTCAACGCCTATTGCCCTTACTTTAGCAATGCCAACAACAACTACAACAACAGGAAGAGAATCATCTTCGCCCTCTGCAATATGACAGGAGGAAACACAGCTGGATTTCGCAATGCCTTCATGTGAGATCATTGGGATGACACCAACAACACCTATAATTACGGTACATGGGACGCTTTCAATGCTTCACTCGAAGAAAACTTCAAACCAAAGATTGAAGCCACCCAAGCCATTGAACGACTCAAACAAGCCCGACTTAACATCAAGACTGACGACGTAGCAACCTTTAATCAAATGTTCACCTACCTAGTTGGACAAGCAGCTATCACGGACGATCATCATCGCATGCAGCTCTACATCGATGCCATCCCTAACTGGATCCAACAGAAGATATTCCTTACAACTCAAGTACCCGACACATACGCTGCATGGCAACGTGATGTCACCAACCTGGTTAATAACTACCAGAAGTACCTTATGCGCCACACTGCTGCCAAAAACCACAACCCCATTTCATTCTATGGCAATGCGCTCTCGCATCCAAAGAAGAACTTCGCCTTCAAGGAGCGACCACTTCCACGAGGAGAACCCATGGACATCAATGCCATTGAGGAGTTCTCTTCTGATGAAGAACCCGACATACCTGATCTCTCATCCGACGAAGAAGATAACTATACGAAGCAGGGAATCTCTGTCAATGCCACCCTCACCGCTCGACAGAAGAAACAATTGAAGAGAGGAGCATGTCTTGTATGCGGCGATCCGAAACATTGGGCAAGAAGCTGCCCCAAGCGACGACGCAACAATAATCCCAACAAAACCTCTTTCCAATGACGCTTCAACAAACCATCGAACCTGCCACCTCGCCCTACGTCTAATTCACTCAAGATTGCCTTCAATGAACTCTCTCCTGAAGAGAAACAGACCTTTCTTAACGACGCCACTGTGAGCGTCCTTGAATCTGACATTCCCAACGAAACCACATTGTCTTTTGTCTTGGGAGCAGAGTGAATGTGACTCCTCTTGCTCCTACATCTAGTTCTTCAGCGGACAATTCGTTTCTTTCAATTCAATCCCTTTCCTCTGAGATTACTCCCCCTCTCAATTTGAACAATCCTTACGATTCTCGATGGACTGTTCGCGAATATGTCTTACATTGACTGTTGATGAACACTGGATCTGGTAACTCCTCGGACACTTCTTTTACTTCAGCCTCATCCCCGAGCTGCACAGGTTGCACTATTTCTGAAATTTCTCTCACATCCTCGTCTAACAATAAATCTCTACTGATACCCGCATTGCTGAAGAACCCAAACTCATCTAAAGTCGCTACCCTCTACCTGCTACTTGATAGTGGAGCACAGGGAAACTTCATCTCTCCCTTGACTATCCAAAGACTTGGGCTGAGAACGAAAGCATTAACACATCCTATTGTTGTACATAACGTTGATGGCACCCTTAACAAAGGAAAGACCATCTCAGCACAGACAGAGGTCATCCTTAGCATTGATAAGAAAGATGTCAGCATATCCTGCTACATTGCTGAGATTGGAGAACAGACCATGATACTTGGCCTTCCCTTTCTCAAAGATACCAACCCTGATATCAACTGGTCGAAAACAACCTTTAGATGGAGGGAAAAGGGATCCAATACGCTGCGAGCTGAGGACCCTCTCACCCTGGGTACTGACCAACAGACCCACATAAACGAACTATCGATTGCTGAAACCATGACCTCGAATGTACCCTATCTTGCACGAAGACAAGCCTTGCTCGATTATGATGCATTGCTTGATCTCGCTACTACCTGTCTTGAGATCAACATAAAAACATCCAAATCACAGAAAACCTTCCAGGCTTATGTTATGGACCCAGGGACTCATGTCCTAGTTCCTGAGGGCCAGAACCTTCTCAGAGTCATCGCTGGACACACTTCCGATTATAGGCTCACACCTCTTCCTCCTGTCTACAACTGTGCCAAGCTTAATGCAGTTCTACAACGAGCTATGCATGCGGCTCCCTACCGCCACATAATCGGAGACGGAGAA
>QFDT01000498.1:0-20920 GCA_003315915.1 Macrolepiota dolichaula | reverse complement strand
ATCTCGGTCCTTAATTAGCTAGGCGCCTCCTAACTTAGGTCTAGGAGCCCGCTGAACCATAACAGCTTATCACAGTGTAAAAGCCCAGGTTGATGTGAAGGAGATAGTCCCTAAAACCTATTGGGAATATCTACCACTATTCAGCGAGAAGGAATCTGAAAGATTTCCACCCTCGCGTCCATATGATTATAAAATTGACCTCAAACCGGACTTTAAGCCGGAGGCTGCCAAGTTGTACCGCTTAACGGACACAGAGCTCATCAAGTTATGAAAATTCCTTGATGATAACTTATGAAAAGGATACATACAGAAATCTGAAAGCCCTCAGGCCGCACCCTTCTTTTTCGTATCAAAGAAAGACGGAAAATTATGCCCAGTTCAGGACTATCGCAGCCTGAACAAGTACACCATCAAGAACACCTACCCCATCCCTTCCATCCCACACATCATGGATCGACTACGAGGAGCCTGTTACTTTACCACCATGGACATTCGAGCAGGATACAACAATGTCTGCATCTGCAAAGGCGACAAATGGAAAGGCGCCTTTCACACCCCCTTCGGACTCTTCAAACCTCGCGTTATGTTCTTTGGCATGACAAATAGTCCTGCCACCTTCCAAGCAATGATGGACCACATCTTCTGAGACTTAATTGACAAACATGGTCCTACGGCTGTCATCGTCTACATGGACGACATCCTCATCTTCTCCAACTCTCTTGATGGACTCAGGACTGAAACCCTCAAAGTCCTTCAACGTCTCAAGGAGAACAATCTCTATATCAAACCAGAGAAGTGCAAGTTCGAACAAACCACCGTCGAATACTTAGGAATGACCATTGCCCACAATCAAGTTTGCATGTTGAAAGACAAACTTGCAGGAATTCGAGAATGGCCAACACCAAAGGCTGTCCGAGACGTCCGTAAATTCATTGGCTTTGCCAACTTCTACCACAAATTCATCCATCACTACTCACACATCTGCACACCTTTAAACACTCTTTTGAAGAAAACCAAAACCTTTGAATGGACCAATGAGGCTAACAATGCCTTTATCACCTTAAAGGACGCATTCCAGAAGGAACCCGTCCTCATCACACCTGACACTTCTAAACCATTCATTGTTGAAACTGATGCATCCAACTACACTACAGGCGGCATCCTTATCCAAAAAGACAACAATGGAAACAAACACCCGTGCGCCTATCGTTCCAAGTCACTAGATACAACCCAGAGAAACTATGGAACACCCGACAAGGAGTTACTTGCTATCAAACAAGCCTTGGAGGAATGGCGACACTATCTTCTCTCGTTCCCCCACCAAATTGAAATCCAATCCGATCACGACAATCTTTGTTACTGGCAAGACGCCAGGAAACTATCCCGACGGCAAGCTCGTATTTGGATGGAAATCCAAGAGTACTCATTCACCATTCATCATCACCCTGGCAAAACAATACCAGTGGCAGACGCACTCTCTCGCCGACCTGATCATGAGATTGACAGGAAGGAAGAAAACAAAGATCGAATAGTTCTACCTAAAGAATTGTTTGCGAATGCCATATCACCCAAAACCTTATCTGACAACAGCCAACCATCCCTCGAAGAGAAACAAAACATTGTTTCTCGGCATCATGATCATCATTCTGCTGGACACCCTGGCATTGACAAAACCATCCGTCAAGTTCGTTTAGAACGAACCTGGCCTGGCCTCCGTGAGTTTGTAAAGAACTACGTCGCAGGTTGCCATGTCTGCCAACAATTCAACATTGACAGACGACCAAATGCACCATCTTTTCAACCCCTAGAACCATCAACTTCAAAACTCTGATATAGCGATGGACCTCATCACCGATTTACCTACAACACCGGATGGATATGACTCTGTATTGTCTGTGGTGGACCGCGGACTCACAAAGGGGATAATGGTACTACCAACCTGCAAAACAGCGACGTTCGAAGATATTGCAACGTTGCTAATTAAATTTTTCTATCCAAGATATGGAATTCCAACTTCAATTGTCGCAGACCGAGACCCTCAATGGGCAAGCAAAGCGGCAAAAGCCTTTTTCACTTCCCTTGGAATCACCATTAATGTGCTAGTTAGGTAGTAGAAGTGAAATCAATATAAAATCACTATAAGTCGCAATGGGTCACTAAGTTCACCACTACTAACTGCTAGTGCTCGTGAACGAGTTTCGAAGGGGAGATAATCAAATAGATAGATAGGGGGTGGGGATTGGTGGTAGCTAGCAAGATGTCTCACTAGTAGTTTTGGTAGCTAGCGAGCGGGGGCTCACTAACGGGGTGGTCGCTAGACAACGACGGACAAGGTTGTTTTAATTAAAATATAGCTTTGAATCCTAAATGACGGCTATGTCACTATAGATACCAAGATAAAGGATTCGCGAGGATAGTTAACAGGCCAGTAGCTAGCTGCACTGTGGTTATACCCTCCCGATCTAGTGAACGTACCAACTTGTACCCTCTTGATACAAGATGCGATGAGAACGCTAGTGATTATTTGTTGATCAACTCGCTATATCCAATCTATAGGAATTCTCACTAATCTAATCTCACTTCCTTAATCTGAGGTCTCTATTGACTGAAGCTAAATCTTAATTCACACTAGACAAGTCACTTAATAAATCACTTATATATGATCTATCACTAGACGAGCTGGCAAGATTGCTTCTCCAACGCGCTCGCTAGCGAGGGGTATTTATACATTGCGAGACTAACTAGATTACAAATAAAGAAATAGTAAAATATCGGATTATCAGTTTGTCGGACCTCCGCTAGCTACCCTATAACCTGGGTTGAGGGTTCGCTAGGCCAATTGGAGGCCTATCTAGTTATCCCTGATGGGTGTCTGTATGGACGGTGCTCTCGTGAGCTATGGTACCTAGCTACTTCCGTCAGTAGCTAGGGTCGGTAGCATATGACGTCAGGCCGCTAGGTAATATCTTTATTCCAACGTGTGGCTAGCAGCTATTGAGCGATCGATAACTAGCTGGCGCCTGGCTATTGGTACTCGGGACGGTTTGCTGTGCCTTGCGAGCCCGATTGCTTGTGAGGTATCTCCTTCACTATCCGGCCCTCCCAACGCCTGTCTCGGTTTGATTCTGGGGGGGGCTAACTAGCACGGCTGTGCGCTGACTAATCGCTAGGCTTGAGCTGTAGCTAGAATGCTATATCGCGAACCGGTCTTTGAGGAGTTGTATTATTCTAAATAGACTGACGTCGCTAACCGTTTTGGGTGAATAGGGTTGCGTCGCTGTTACGGCCGAAATGATTTCGATTGTGAGTCCATTACAGGAACTAGGAATATCACTAGTTAGGCCGTTAGTAACATCAAGGAACCCTCGCTAGGAGTGATATAGTACCTAGCTATGAACCTCACTAGAGGGACCGGTCATTAGTACCCTTTACCGGAAAAGTGTACGGTATCGAGGAGTAATACTATTAGCTTTGGACGAACATACCCTTAGCTACAAGTCCATCTAGCGAGCGGAGCCTCGCTAGCACGTTAAAGTGTGTCTCGCTACGACTATCTATAGCGCCCCGGATCAGTAGATCAACGGATCACTAAGGCGAATGGGCCCTGAGGTCTAGCGATGCAACCCTGTTCACCCAAAGCGGCTAGCGACGTCAGTCTATTTAGAATAACACAACTCCTCAAAAGACCGGTTCGCGATGTAATATTCTAGCTACGGCTCAATCCTAGCGATTAGTCAGCGCACAGCCGCGCTAGCTAGCCCCCCCAGAATCGAACCGAGACACGCGACGGAAGGGCCGGCTAGCGAGGAGATACCTCGCAAGTAATTGGGCTCGTGAGGCACCGCCAAAGCCGCTCCGGGTACCAATAGCAAGGCGCCAGCTAGCTATCAATCGATCAATAGATGTTAGCCACACGTTGGAATAAAGATGATAACTAGACACACATGACGGCCTGACGTCATATACTACCGACCCTAGCTACCGACGGAAGTAGCTAGGTACCATAGCTCGCGAGAGCACTGTCCATACGGCCACCCATCAGGGATAACTAGATAGGCCTCCAATTGGCCTAGCGAACCCTCAACCCAGGTTATAGGGTAGCTAGCGGAGGTCCGACAAACTGATAATCCGATATTTTACTATTTCTTTATTTGTAATCTAGTTAGTCTCGCAATGTATAAATACCCCTCGCTAGCGAGCGCGTTGAGCAAGCAATCTTGCCAGCTCGTCTAGTGATAGATCATATATAAGTGATTTATTAAGTGACTTGTCTAGTGTGAATTAAGATTTCGCTTCAGTCAATAGAGACCTCAGATTAAGGAAGTGAGATTAGATTAACAAGAATTCCTATAGATTGGATATAGTGAGTTGATCAACGAACAGTCACTAGTGTTCACATCGCATCTTGTATCAAGAAGGTACAAGTCGGTACGTTCACTAGATCAGGAGGGTATAACCACAGTGTAGCTAGCTACTGGCCTGTTAACTATCCTCGCGAATCCTTTATCTTGGTATCTATAGTGACGTAGCCGTCATTTAGGATTCGAAGTTATATTTCAATTAAACAACCTTGTCCGTCGTTGTCTAGCGACCACCCCGTTAGTGAGCCCCCACTCGCTAGCTACCAAAACCACTAGTGAGACATCTCGCTAGCTAATACCACCCTCCACCCCTATCTACCTATTTGATTATCTCCCCTTTGAAACTCGTTTGCGAGCACTAGCAGTTAGTAGTGGTGAACTTAGTGACCCATTGCGACTTATAGTGATTTTGTGTTGATTTCACTTCTACTACCTAACTAGCACATTATCACTAGACCTCAGGGCCCATTCGCCTTAGTGATCTGTTGATCTACTGATCCAGGGCGCTATTGATAGTCGTAGCGAGACACTTTGAACGTGCTAGCGAGGCTCCGCTCGCTAGATGGACTTGTAGCTAAGGGTATGTTCGTCCAAAGCTAATAGTATTACTCCTTGATACCGTACACTTTTCCGGTAAAGGGTACTAATGACCGGTCTCTCTAGTGAGGTTCATAGCTAGGTACTATATCACTCCTAGCGAGGGTTCTTTGAGGTTACTAACGGCCTAACTAGTGATATTCCTAGTTCCTGTAATGGACTCACGATCGAAATCATTTCGGCTGTAACACCATGCATCTCTCCACAGCATATCATCTCCAGACTGATGGAGCGACCAAACGATCACACCAAGAACTCGAAACATATCTCTCAAAATATTGCTACAAAGATCCAATGACATGGGCTGACAAATTATCACATTTTGAGTATAAGTACAACTCCACTCTGCATACAGGAAATGAGAAGACACCATTCAAACTCTTGTATGGCTATACACCTCCACCTATTCCTCAATTCCTTGAAATTACAAATGTACCAGCAGTCAATGACTGACTTAAAGACCTCGACATCCACCGACAAAACACTGTTGAGGTTATGACAAAGAACATGAATCGGATGGCCAAACAAAAGCCTAACCAATCTGACACCTTTGAGAAAGGAGATAAAGTCTGGCTTGATGCCAAGAACCTCCCCCTTCAAGAACAATCGTCTAAAATCCGACCCCGACGCTACGGCCCCTTCTCCATCGCAAAACAAAGAGGACCCCTTGCATACAAACTCACCCTTCCCAAGACATGGAGAATCCATCCAGTCTTTCACGTCTCCTTGCTCAAATGCCACTGGAAGACCGAGCAAAACAACACCGAACCCAAAGCCAAACCACCAGATATCATTGATGGCCAAGAAGAATATGAAGTCAAAGATATAATTAACCATCGACTTAACCGAGGCCGACTCACCTATCTCATCAAATGGAAAGGCTATCCCAACTCCGAAAATACATGGGAACCTGAACAGCAACTCCTTCCTCATTCGACTGAGATCTTAACCAACTATAAGAAGAAACATCGACTCTAGATTGGATCACAAAAGCTCATATGTCTGACCAAGCAAGTGACCACGCCTACAATAACTACGAACCCCTCTCTGAACCCCCAACCACTGACCCCCTACCCATCTTGCACAACGACATCTGGCCCATGGATATCTCCACCCCATCCACGACTCGTCTCATCCCAGCTGAGAATGTATATACCTCCAGTGAACTACCATCACCATTGTCATCCGTCCCAACCACCATACGTTTATCTGACAACTCAGGACGATGGCCTTTCAACAGCATTAACCCATCTGTCCTCTCCCAACCTTCTTCAGCATCTGGAGGAGATCCTTCATTACCTTCGGTCCCTAGCACATCCCCAACAGCTCCCTCTATTCCACTCCGTCTTGAAGATGTTTTGGAAAATAAGGACTATCAAACTTTCCTCCAACAAGCCCTCACTTCCATTACCGGACGAAACCCGCATCATCATCCACAGGGACAACAAGATTGAAATATGGACGCACAATCAAGCATCCATCCACACCCCATCACCCCCTCTTCACATTTATCAAACACAGAGTACACCAGCCCTGCCGCTGCAATCACCGCCACTTCCCTCACATCACAGATGGACTTCCACCAACCGATTCCCGCACCGGGCCCACTCGACTCTTTCAAATATGACGAGCTCTGGATCAACCTCCAAGATACAGCCAATAGAGCAGGCCACACACCACTCAATCAGGCCGGACCTAATCTCAGCACCCTCCATACACGCTACGCAGAGAACCTCCTCGCACAGACCCTCACATACCTTGCATCTATCAGTCCAGAGAATGTCCAACGCACCGTCACAGCCTTTGTCAAGACATCTCCTCAATCCCAATCCTATGCAAACGCCACCTCCTCTCACTCCCAACGTCAAGAAGTGGTTAGTCTTCCTGGGAATCCAAACCCCAGTCTATCAGTACCTACAGCTATTGGACGAAACGGAACACGAGACGAATCATGAATGGAACCAGGAACCTATCACTGGAAATATCAGGAGAACGGATACACCCTTACCACCAATGGAAGATCGCATTCCTACCGCATCAGAACCGACCCATGGATCCCAGAGGCCTTTCAGCCTCAACATAAGGCTTCAAACAAACAACGCCCCAATCTTGCCATTTACCCAAACCTCCATGCCCTCGTCCTCATCCTCGAGCAGATAGGAGACCGTAATCCCATACGAGACTATCCCCAATGGAGATACACGATCACCCACTGCGTCCTACTGATCCCTTGGGCTCTCAAACTTCCCCAGGAACTCCTAATCATATACTCGCACGGCTGCTGGGCCTGTCAAGGCGTCGGACACATTGGTGCAGACTGCCCTACCTATAAATGTTGATTCTGCAATGACTCCAAACATTACTCCTGGATGTGCGCTAGAAGACCAGCCACTCCAACCTACCCTTCACGTCATTCTACTCCCCTTCAAACTGTCACCTTCAAGGATGCCCGAAAACAATGCCACTTCCTCAAGAACACTCTCATCTTAGGACAACACGCCCGACAAAACATCCTCTATGAAGACCCCAACATTATTGTCCCTCGACCAATGCGACGCGATCCTAATGCCACCAAAAACATCACAACCAAATATTGGTACCACCTGAATAACCATCGCATGGAAGGACGAATCGTCAACACCAATGGCAACCCCATTCGATGCGAACAAATCCGTCTCATTGACGAAGACCCGGTTTATCGATAATCGAGTCGGAGTCTCAATATACAAAGGGGATAATGTTACGATTGTCTCCTCTATCTTGTAACAGTATGTCACTTCTCTTTGTCATCTTGGACTTGTCCCAGTCTTCTTTGTCTCTACCTATTCCTGTCACCATCACTCCTAAGAGCTGTGTCTCTTCCTCCATTTGTCTGATCGGTCTTAGGCCGAGTTTCCTTATTATGTATGCACTAAAGATAGCAACACCTCGGTGAAAGGGTCGGGGATTGGATCTTGATGTGCGGACTTCATCTACGATGTATTTGTATATTGATTAGTTTGGACAAACGTCGATATGGCCTCATATACTGAAGCGTAGAGTACTGTGTACCTTAGCTTTAGTATTGTTGTTAACCAGCGTGTTCTTATTGATATCGTTCAACGTTGCAAATCTGTTCCCTCGGTCGTCTTCAGTGACGACTAGACTTACCATATAACACCTGCCTGGAAGCTCTGCACGTCGCTCAAGTTCAGGAGACGACCCCTCTGTCATTACATCGAGAAGACCTTCATCTTGTTTGACTCCACTTGGCGCTTACCTCATTCTCTAGTCTGGGACTACGGATCAACTGGTAGTACTGCTGAGGCGACTTCTCAGCGGCCCATCTTCTGGCACAGCTTTGGACTAGGTCTGAGCATAACAAGGACAGACTGAGCAACTGACTCCCATCCATCAGGCATTGCCTTCAGGAGAATCATTGCTTTGAGTATTGAAAGCAAAGCATACAACAAGCACACATGGTAGTGTACAATAGGTAAAACACTTGCCTTGCTAGTATGAGGCTGGCAAAAGCTTGCTTAGAGTTGTAGTGCTTGTGAGAGCAAGTAAGAGAAGCAGAGAAAGTTATCATAATTGGATGTATCTAAGGTTCTTATATACCATAGAGGGTCCAGGGTATCTACATACTACATACTATACTGACAAGCACATCAATGGATGCAGATGAATGCAATTGGAGAACTGTCAGCTATTCTATAGGTCTAAATATAGATAGCATAATGGAAGCATGCTGGTATTCATTCCACACAGCCTCATGTGATCAATGCTTCTATTGTCAATGTATGGCAAGAGCAATGATCCGGTCTGAGCACCTGTGACAGCACTTAATCTGTCACATGATGTGACATGTGACAAGAGCATGACTAGCGCTAATGCTGCTTTGTCAACATTGGGAACATCAGGGACCACAGCTTGATTGCCATCAAGAGTAGTGAATAGAGTTTCTAACTGAGCAATCTTTGAAGCAGGGTCCAAGTTGGAAGGTAGTTGCCAAGTAATCACAGAAAGGAATGTGGTGTAAATAGTGGCAGGTCCAGGAGTACCATAGACAGTACGAAGATGAGTCCACAGGTTCCTAGGATTGGTATATCCATGAAGAAGCATTGAATTCAGCAAGGAGTTGTTGAGAATAGCCATGGCTTGAGACCTCAAGATGTTGTGTTTGTTCAGCTCATCAGCATTAGTAGGAGTAGGCGGAGCAGTTCCTCCTGTAAAGTCCCAGGCAGTAGCAGTAGTGCCACTGGCAACATTGAGGGACAAGTGAGATTGGACTCTGATAGCCCAGTAGGGGTAGTTCTCAGATCCAGTAAGATGAGGGATGCTGGTGGGGCTGACAGTGTTAACTGGGATAGCCATTCTATCAACAATGCATCAGTAAAGCTGCAAACTAGTGTGCTAAACAGCAATGGTTTCCCCTAAATAGGTAAAGGAAATTATCATCGCAGAGCAGAGCTCTAAGTATAGATCAAGCCTCCAACAGTTGCAGCAACATAAGTGTTGTTATGCTCAGATCTAGTCCAAAGCCATGCCAGAAGATGGGCTGCTGAGAAGTCGTCTCAGCAGTACTACCAGTCAATCTGTAGTCCCAGACTAGAGAACGAGGTAAGCGCCAAGTGGAGTTGAGCAAGACAAAGGTCTTCTTGATGTAACAACAGAGGGGTCATCTCCTAAACTTGAGCAATGCGCAGAGCTTCCAGGCAGGTGTTATATGGTAAGTCTAATCGTCAGTGAAGATGATCGAGGGAACAGATTTTGTTATGGTCTCAATGACAAACCCCCTACATTGGTTATACAAGTGGTGCCTTGAACTTCTTGACATTCCAGACTATGAAGAAGTACCAGGCCAATCTACCTCTCCACATGGAACCCCTCCGCCTCCTCAGTACGAGTCCTAGTACCTCAACCACCACCTTCACCAGGTATGGGATAATTCACCATCTATCGGCACAGACTCTACGAGACTACGATTGCTCGGCCCGCACTCACTGGAGCTGTTAAGACTTGAACACCGGACGTTGGAGCAGATGTTGGAGATGGAGCGGAGAGGGTGAGACCTTGGCTTCAACTTATGTGTTGTGCCCCTCTTGGTATCGCGATGGTCTCACTTGAGAACCAAGGACAGGGAATGCCTGAAGGCGGAGGGTTGTCCAAAAACGGAGGGAGGAAAGATGGAGAGAGAGAAGGACAGAGAGTGTCCAAAGACGGAGGTGAACAGACAGAGGGTTTGGACACAAGTTAGGAGAGGAAATCTAAGTCGATTATCAGACTGGAGAATACAAACGTAGTAAACTAGGTTTATATACTGCAGTGGATAAGAGAGTAGTACTAATCATAAGGTCTACTAATGACGTACTACATAGGAATAGTGGACAAAGGAATAGATAGAGACAAAGGAAGACAAAGGAAGACAAAGGAATAAGAAGTTGTAGTTAACATGTGGACGCAGAGCGAATGAGTAAGCTACAGAGGGAATTCGGAGGAACAGAGGAGATACGAGGATCAGATAACAGATAAGACAGAATAGGAAGGTCCGGGAACTAAGAGAAAACCGAATAGCTGAGGTTGCCGGAGGAACGGCAACCAAGATGCCCGAGCAACCAAGAGGGGGGAAGTCTGAGGGGATAAGGAAACAGGAGAGTGGAGAGGTGATATCGGACCAACAGAGTGCTGTGACTGAATGGTGGCGCAAGAGCCGAGATCCTGTTGCTATGGGGAAAGCTTAACGGACAGCAGAGGTTGTCCAGAAGATCTTCAGACGGGTTCCTAACAGGAGCTGACAATTATGGATGGAGGCAGATCATCGGAGATACATCCTTCACCCACCTGTACCTGATGGGCCAACCCTATGACCTCCGCCAGACCAACTCCCCTGTCGATCTTACTATCAGCCACTTCTCCACATTGTCATTGCCTTTGGATCAAGAGAACTCCAACAGCACAGATTCTGTAGATCTGTTGTCTTCCATTTCACAATGAGCTTCCATTCCCGGAACGCCATCTCGTTCTGATGTCCCTTCCGATTCCGTCAGTAGCATTTCATCTTAGTGAGCAATGGACAAAATAGTAAAAGCAGAAGTATCTTGAAATGTATAAATAATGGACTGTTCTGTAGTTGAAGCTTCAGCTTCAACCTTTCGTTTGTCTCCCTCTTACTCTTGTCCTCTCTCTTACTCTCTCTCGAATATAACTTTGTTGTTGTATTCTCTCAAGTGAACTTAGCGTTCTTCTGTCTGTCAACAGCAGAAGGTATCAGTCTCTGTTCAGTACTCCAGGACAACTAGTGTTGTCAGCCAAAGGTGATCGTTGAAGTGATCCTTCAGTGTTGACTAGCCTAGCGGCCATCCTCATGGTGCCCTCTAGGTGAACCATAACAGTGACTGCAGCAGCAGGGCTGGCGTACTCTGTGTTTGATAAATGTGTAGAGGGGGTGATGGGGTGTGGATGAATGCTTGATTGTGCGTCCATATTTCAATCTTGTTGTCCCTGTGAATAACAATGCGGGTTTTGTCTGGTAATGGAAGTGAGGGCTTGTTGGAGGAAAGTTTGATAGTCCTTATTTTCTGAAACATCTTCGAGACGGAGCAGAATAGAGGAAGCTGCTGGGGATGCACTAGGGACCAAAGGTAGCAAAGAATCTCCTCTGGATGTCAAAGAAGGTTGGGAGAAGACAGATGGGTTAATGCTGTTGAAAGGCCATTGTCCTGAATTGTCGGATAAACATACAGTGGTTGGGACAGATGACAATGGTGATGGTAATTCACTGGAGGTATATACGTTCTTGGCTGGGATGAGACGAGTCGTGGATGGGGTGGAGGTATCCATGGGCCAGACGTTGTTATGCAAGATGGGTAGGAGGTCAGTGGTTGGGGGTTCAGAGAGGGGTTTGTAATTATTGTAGGCATGGTTGCTTGCTTGGTCAGACATATGAGCTTTTGTGATCCAATCTAGAGTCAATGTTTCTTCTTATAGTTGGTTAAGATCTTGGTCGAATGAGGAAGGAGTTGCTGTTCAGGTTCCCATGTATTTTTGGAGTTGGGATAACTTTTCCATTTGATGAGATAGGTGAGTCAGCCTCAGTTAAGTTGGTGGTTAATTATATCCTTGACTTCATATTCTTCTTGGCCATCAATGATATCTGGTGGTTTGGCTTTGGGTTTGGTGTTGTTTTGCTTGGTCTTCCGGTGACGTTTGAGCAAAGAGATGTGAAAGACTGGATGGATTCTCCATGTCTTGGAAAGGGTGAGTTTGTACGCAAGAGGTCCTCTTTGTTTTGGGGGCGGATTTTAGATGATTGTTCCTGAAGGGGAAGGTTCTTGGCATCAAGCCAGACCTTGTCTCCTTTCTTGAAGGTGTTGGATTGGTTAGGCTTTTGTCTGGCCATCCAGTTCATGTTCTTTGTCATAACCTCAATAGTGTTTTGTCAGTAAATGTTGAGGTCTTTGAGTTGGTTGTTGACTGCTGGTGTGTTTGTAATTTCAAGGAATTGAGGAATAGGTGGAGGTGTATAGCCATACAAGAGTTTGAATGGTGTCTTCTCATTTCCTGTATGCAGAGTGGAGTTGTACTTATACTCAAAATGTGATAATTTGTCAGCCCATGTCATTGGATCTTTGTAGCAATATTTTGAGAGATATGTTTCGAGTTCTTGGTGTGATCGTTTGGTCGCTCCATCAGTCTGGAGATGATATGCTGTGGAGAGATGCATGGTGATTCCAAGGGAAGTGAAAAAGGCTTTTGCCGCTTTGCTTGCCCATTGAGGGTCTTGGTCTGCGACAATTGAAGTTGGAATTCCATATCTTGGATAGAAAAATTTGATTAACAATGTTGCAATGTCTTTGAATGTTGCTGTCTTGCAAGTTGGTAGTACCATTATTCCCTTTGTGAGTCCGCTGTCCACCACGGACAATATAGAGTCATACTCATCCAATGTTGTAGGTAAATCGGTAACGAGGTCCATCGCTATGTCAGAGAACAGTCGCTGTTATGAACATTATCTTTGATTCCTTCGACGTCCTTACAGACATGATGGTAGTCGACGCACAATGGGAAGACTGGGAGTTTCACACCAAAGAAGAACTTAACTTGGAATAAATGGACGAACAATACCGGTGTAGGAGAACAGCTAAAATTAGAGATTTGGACTCTTTGGAGCACGGACTCCCGCTTTTCCTTCTTGCTTCTATTCTTCCGTTTCCGTACTATGTTTAATTATGGACCTCCACCATTCCTCCATTTCTATGTTTAGATACGGACCTCCGTTTCATCCTTCCTCCCTACGAACTACCACTTCTTCTATAGCTTGTACAATACACGATAAATAGCAAGCTTGTAAGTAGGTAGAAGCTCAATTCGAATCTTAGCGTTGTTGCTACTAGACAGCGTTCTTCTCTCGCTCCTAGTGTTGAGTTCTTCAAGCCCTAACAAGGCAAGAACCATCTGGTGTTCTCCCTTCCTCTCTTGACGTTGTCTAAGGTATTTGACATCGTCTCAGCTGTGACTTCAAGTCAAGTAGACTTGTCGCTCTTGCCATTTTTGTTGTCTTATCCGACCACAGCAAGGTCCTACGAAGAGGACCAGAAGCGTTGGATCCGTTGGGAGATCTAGCTAGCCTCGTAACGTCCAGTACGGGATT
This sequence comes from Macrolepiota dolichaula, assembly GCA_003315915.1. Lineage (NCBI taxonomy): Eukaryota > Fungi > Basidiomycota > Agaricomycetes > Agaricales > Agaricaceae > Macrolepiota > Macrolepiota dolichaula. The sequence goes on along the minus strand of QFDT01000498.1, from coordinate 7,330 downwards.
AACGTGCACTGCTGGACAAGAGCTCTGGCGAAATCCTAACAACAAGATTCGAATTCCTTCGTGTGCCGATTCCACGTCGAAACCCTCTCCTTTTCCCCGACTCTCTTCATTGGGTTCTCACTGCTTCGCGCTGTGCCCTTTGAATCCCAGCAGTTCTCATTGCTTCGCGCTGTGCCGCTGGAACCCCTTGGCTCTCATTGCTTCGCGCTGTACCAAGGATCCCTTCTCATATAGTCAATCTGTCAAGACAACGAGATTCGACTTACACGCTTTCTAGTGTGAAAGCATCATCATATTCCTCAGGAGACCTGACCACTTCAGACGAGTGGGAAACGGACTCCGATTCTTCATCAACCTCGAAACCACTCCGTATCACATCCCAGATTCGGGATAATCTCTACCAGGAACTTATCAAACGAAACCCCGGAAGTAACCCTTCCACAGAAAACCCTAAAAACAGTGTATGTCTAGAAGAGGAGGAAGACAGGAAGTCTCGACTCTCGATACCCGCCAATCCAATCGACAACGATCAGCATCCCCATCGCCAATTCAGCACGTCTCAAGACATCGCTCTCCGATTTCAAGACAGCTATCAACGGCTGCAGAACCACAAGAACCAGCTGACCCAAGAACTCAGCAAGGTTACACCTTCGAATCAGAAGGAGAAGAACCAAATAACCAGCAAGAAGGACAGGAGTACGAATACAAAGACGACGCACAACAACAACAGCAAGAAGACCCTCAACAACAACAGGAAAGCCCATTACAGTATTCATTCCAACAAGGAATCCTCGATTGGAACAACAACCCAATGTCAACCTTTACTACCACATTACCCGTCCAAAACGCCACCACATCCAACACACCACCACCATACATTTCAGGAGCAATCCAGACCCTTGCCAGTAACGTATTCGGAGGATCCTACCCCCTACCAAATCCTGGACCTATTCCAAACTCAGGAGGAAATCCAGGAGGAAATCCAGGAGGAAATTCCGGAGGAAACCCACCGCCTGGACCACCAGGAGGACCACCGCCTCAAATTCCTAATCCGCCAGCCAACCCAGCACCAATGCCTACGCACTCCAGTGCAAAATATGATCCACCTGAGAAATTTGATGGAAACCGAAGGAACTACCAATGATGGAAGGAGGATTGTGGACTTTACATCCTCGCACATCCCGACAAGTTCAACACCGATCACGATGCAATCCTGTTCATGCTCTATCATATGGGAGGAACAGCTGAACCATGGAGAACCGAGTATATACGAAACCATAACACCCAGGGAACGCTCGATCTTGGAACCACCGAAAACTTTTTACAACAACTCGACCAAGCATTCCAACCCTACGACTACATGCAGGACGCCATCAGATGCCTTCGACAGCTCAAACAGAATGGCAAATCTATCGACCAATTCGTATCAGAATTCAAAACTCTGGCCCATCGCGCAGGTGTCACAGGACACAACACACTTATCGAGATCTTCAAAGAAGGTCTTGACTACGATATCGCGATCAAAACCATTGCCAAAGGCCCCGGAGGAACCATCAATGAATGGATTAACTCTGCAAGAGGAGCAGCAGAAATTGTCCAAATGGAGAACGACTATCGTAACCGATTCAGCAAGAGAAACTCCAATAGAATGGTTCCAACGAAATGGAACAATTACAACTCGAACCGGTCGCAATCCAAACCAAACTATCGCAATTCAGACGCTATGGACATCGATCTGCTCAAAGCGCAGATTAGCAACCTCGTGATCAGCGAAAGGCATCAAGAATCTGATCCTGAAGATCAGGAAGAGGACGAAGAAGAAGCTATCAATGAAATGGTCCAACAAGGAGTTGCAAGAGTACTCGACGAAATTCTCACAACAGAGCAGAAGAAATTGATTCGAAAATGCTTCGAATGCAATCAAACCGGTCACTTCGCTAAGAACTGTCCAAACAAGAAATGAACTCGCTACACAAACTTACCTCGACACCAACAGGCGAAGACATACAATCGCAATAAGCCACCCGTACCCCCTAAAGTACCTCGCGACCTACAACGACAGAACCAACGACAACATAGCTTCACACGCATTCAAGAAATTATAGAAAACCTACCAACTGACGAAGAAGTAGCCGAAGTATACACTGAATTCTCTAATCGAACCGAACCGATTGCAAGAGAGATTCAGGATTTTGCCTCAGACGACTAGCCTCCACGTCTAGATCGTCAAACAAGGACTCAGGTGCACACACAGACTCTTTAAATAGCGAACAAGGACGCTCTTCTTTTCTTCTCAGCGAAACAAGGACACTATTCCTATTTCTGAACTATTCCTATCCCCTCATCAATCGAACACTTTATATTGTCCTATCACCGTGCACACACCTGAGAAAACCGTGGAAGACCTAGCTCTCATCGATTCCGGAGCAGGAGGAGATTTCATTGACACCACCCTAATTGACAAATGGAAACTGACGAAGAAGCTACTACCGCGACCCCAAACGGTCAAGAATGCTGATGGATCTCTAAACAAAAACGGTACCATCACCCACTATTCCACCATCGAACTTACCATCTACGGACGCAAAATTCAAACCGATCTCAAAATCACCAATCTAGGACGACCACGAATTATCCTAGGAATACCCTGGCTTACCCATTGCAACCCAGATATAAATTGGGCAAGACGGTCACTATCCTGGAGGAAGATAACCAGTAATGCGAAACTTTCATCCCTCATTGATTCCGCCAATCTTGACGAAATCTACTTGAACGAAGTATACTTCAACGAAGAAGACTTTCTCGAAATCAACGCTAAAACTTCGACCTCACAAACTCTCGCTCAAGAACACGGTCCGAAGAAAGAATCCGACCCAAAGAAAATTGTTCCACCCTCATTCCACGACTATCTCGATCTCTTCGATGAAAAGAAAAGTGAACGCATACCACCACGACGACCATGGGATCACAAGATCGAAATGAAACCAGGCTTCGAACCAAAAGCCTTCCGATCATACAAACTATCACTAGCCGAAGAAAAGGAACTAGATAAATTTCTAGAAGAGAACCTACGCAAAGGATACATCCGAGAATTGAAGTCTCAAATGGCTTCACCATTTTTCTTTGTATCAAAGAAAGATGGACGACTTCGACCTTGCCAAGATTATCGATACCTCAACAAACACACTATCAAAAACGCCTACCCGATTCCTTCAATCCAAACGATCCTAGACAAACTCAAAGGATCGAAATACTTCACCGCCCTCGACGTTCGACTCGGTTATAATAATATTCACATAACCGAAGGAGACGAATGGAAAGGAGCTTTCAGAACACACCGAGGATTATACGAACCAACTGTCATGTTCTTTGGAATGTGCAACAGTCCAGCAACATTCCAATCAATGATGAACTCGATATTTGCTGACCTTATCCTCGCCAACAAAATCATGGTGTACATGGACGACATCCTTATTCACGCCAAAACCAAAGAAGAACTCCGACAAATTACCAGAGAAGTTTTTCGAATTCTCCGCAAACACAATCTCTATCTTAAACCCGAAAAATGCGAATTTGAAAAGGAAGAATTACCTTACCTCGGATTCATCATATCTCACGACCGAGTGCAAATGGACCCTGTCAAGCTCAAAGGAATATCCGACTGGCCAATACCATGAACAGTATGAGACGTACGAAAGTTCGTAGGATTCTGCAACTTCTATAGAAAATTCATTCGACACTATGCCACACTTGCTGCACCACTCAATGCGCTTCTAAAGAAATCAACCGCCTTTCAATGGACCACCGAAGCCGACAAAGCCTTTAACCTTCTCAAACAACAATTCCTCCAGAAACCCATCCTTCTCACCCCTGACCCATCAAAACCGTTCGAAATCCAAGTAGACGCATCACAATACGCAACCGGAGGAGTACTCCTACAACGAGATGCAAACGGAGATTTACATCCATGTTTTTACCATTCCAAAAGCCTTTCACCAACCGAGCAGCGTTATCACAACTCAGAACAGGAATTCCTCGCCATCATCCGTACGCTGCAAGAATGGAGACACTACATCGACGGATCACCATTTGAAACGGTCATCTGGACTGACCACGACAATATCGTTCATTGGGCTGAACCAGCCAAACTCTCAAGACGAGTTACAAGATGGTCCGCACTCATTAGTGCTCACAAAGTTATCTTGCGTCATATAGCAGGAGTTAAAAATGGAGCCGCAGACGCACTATCGAGACGACCAGATCACTTCGAAAATAAAGCCGAAGAAATTCCACAAGCCGCCATTCCGGCTCACTTATTCGACCTAAAAACCTTCCCGATAACCCCCAAACTCCCGAAGGAACAGGAACAGGAAACAAACATCATCACTACCACCGAACTACCAGAAGATGCCAAACTAGACGACCAAGGACGTTTTCAATTACCAGTAGACTCCGCGCTTAAGAAGCGCTTATTGCAGAGGGTACATGATGCCTCTTCTGCGGGACACCCCGGAGTCAGTGAAACACTACGCAAACTGGAAGAATATGTAACATGGCCAGGAATGCGATCTTACGTTCGCAACTACGTCAAAGGATGCCCAACCTGTCAACAATACAAGATCAACAGAAGACCATTCAAACCACCGCTTCAACCAATACCAGGACCACGATCTATTCGACCATTTGCTCAAATTGCTATGGATCTCATCACAGACCTCCCGGAAGTAAATGGCTTCGATGCTATTTTATCCGTAGTGGACCACGGTCTTACGAAAGGGATAATACTATGCCCAACAAAGAAGACTTCCACAGCTGACGACATCGCTGAACTATTAATAGATAAACTCTTCGCAAGATTTGGCCTACCCGATAAAGTCATCTCAGACAGAGACCCACGCTTCGCTGCTAAATCACTACAAGCCTTGTGGAAGAAACTCGACATTAACCATGCCATGTCTACTGCTTTCCACCCTCAAACCGATGGCACCACTGAATGCTTCAATCAGGAAATCGAAATGTATATTGCAGCCTACTGCGCAAACAACGTCCTCGATTGGCCCAGTAAACTTCCTCTCATCGAACACGCTCATAACTCCAAACTCCATTCTGGAAGACAACACACTCCTTTCGAGTTAATGTACGGACACCCACTCAAAGCCTTTCCGACGGAACTTGAACCCACAAATAACCCAACAACCGAAAATAGATTGGAATGGATTACCAACATACGGGAAGCCGCACGGAACGCCCACGAATCCGCCAGACAAATCATGACCGAAAGAATCAAGAACCCACTTCCAAAAATAACCCCAGGACAAAAGGTCTGGTTAGATGCAAGAAACCTTCGAGTAAAGGGAATACCAAAGAAACTATCCGCAAAACGACTCGGCCCCTTCGAAGTACTACGTCAGACAAGTCCAGTCAACTACGAGTTAGCACTCCCAAAGACCTGGAAGATTCACCCAAAATTCCACGTTGGATATCTATGGCCAGTAGAAGAAAACGAGATCTACGGCAAGCATTTCACTGAACCACCACCTGACCTTGTGAACGGAGAAGAAGAATGGGAAGTAGAAGCTATTGTTAACCACAGGAAGACCAGACGCGGAAAGACGGAGTTCCTTGTTCACTGGAAAGGATATCCCGAATCAGAAAGAACCTGGCAGAACGTTTCCGATCTAGGAAACGCAAAGAACATCCTCAATGCCTATAAAAGACAACACAAGCTTTACTAAAAACCCCAACAAATGCCCTCAAACATCACCTCTCCTGCCACCGCTACTCCCTCACACTCCACTCTCAATGAATCCTCAAACTCCTCTTCCTCTACCAACACTCCCTCCCAATACAGTATGGGGCAACCACCTGACGCAGGAGCTCTCCAACAACTCCTGGAACCTATTGCCGAACAAGACGAACGACAAACCGATCAGGAGGATCATTCCTCCAGGGAAGACCCCTACCGAAACGCACCTCCCTTCATTCGAACCCGACTTCTATTTGAACAACCCTTCGCCGACCTACGGACCACTTTTATCCGCAACCCTGAAGCTATTACCCTCCTCGACGCATTCCGGACGAATTGGTCTGCTACGTTATCTTTGGAACAGCAAATACGCGAATGTATGGATACCCTCGAGTCCACTCTCGAGGAATTTCGCCGATTTAATCCAACGGCAATGCAAATCAAAATTCTCAAAGCCGCAATTAACACCCTTCAACATTTCAGAGAGGATCCAGCTTTTGACGAGCGCTCTCAGATTGGACTCAGACTTGGAAACACTAATAACCAGCAGGAAACACAACGCCCTCGACGAACCCCTGATGTTCCCATTCAATCTTCTAGGATGGATAGACCTACTGGGAGACAAGTTCGATTTAATGGAGATGTACATAGCGGACTACGACGATCAGGTCCTCAACGAGCCGTCCGTTTTTGCGAACCGCAGATACGGACTACCACAGATTCATCCGCACGATGCTTGGAGTGCGACACAGTGGGTCATTGCGCAGACCAATGCGAAGGCTACTACTGTCATTTCTGCGGTTGGATCGCTCCACAACACTTCGAAAAATATTGCCTACTCAACGACAACCGCTCTCGTCCACCCCTTCCCTACGCCATCAACCTCAGAGACCGCCTCGCACAATCCGACGGACCACTCGGACAAGAACCTCTCTCCACATTCCTCTATGGAGTCCCTCCTGCACGCCGACGACGCCTTAGAATTCTCATTACCGGCCACGACTCCCCTCTCCAACGAGTGGCTTCTCCATCCAGAAACCACACCATTTCTACTTCCAGACGCCCTGAAACTCTCCGAAATGGAGCCACCTCTCAATCCACCTCGTCCGCGGAACTTAACCGAAGCTCTAACAAAACTCACCCACCTTCTCGCACCAGGAGTGCGGCCCAAGAAGAAACTCGTAACGAAACTCGCCGACCTCGCTTCCACCCACCTGTACGACCGCAACGACGACGCCACTATCCCCGCTCCCAACCGAGAACAATTGACGACCCACAAGACGCATATGGGCTCGAGTATGACGACCCCTACGACGACATCGCCTGGTACAACATCACAGGCAGTCCCAGCTGTCTCGACAATTAATCTTGATGAGGACATCAAGTCTTACGAAGAGGACAATGTTATGAACATTATCTTTGATTCCTTCGACGTCCTTACAGACATGATGGTAGTCGACGCACAATGGGAAGACTGGGAGTTTCACACCAAAGAAGAACTTAACTTGGAATAAACGGACGAACAATACCGGTGTAGGAGAACAGCTAAAATTAGAGATTTGGACTCTTTGGAGCACGGACTCC
>QFDT01000496.1:0-15749 GCA_003315915.1 Macrolepiota dolichaula | reverse complement strand
TTACTCGTCGCCTCCCTTGTTAAATGCCGGTCATATTCCATCGATAAACGTTTCATGTTTGATTGGCACTTCCGACGGTATCAATATACTGATCTTACCCTTTTCCCTCCCCCCTCCTCCATTGATTTTTGTAGGGTTGGATGGGTCGGTGATTGGAAGCCAACCACACACACAAACCTTGTTGGAGGGCATGTGTGGGTGCAGGGTAGCGCAGGATTGTATTTTTGTGACTGCCTGATGTGATGGGTGATTGTGCGATTGTTTATAAAGAGACAAATGGGCATTGGGAGAACCAGTCTTAGAGTGTGAGAGTGGATATTATCTTAGGGATTGCGGAGTCGGGTAGATACTCAAACGAGCACCAGATCTTCGATTGTTGGTGTAAATCCACTTCTTGGTCACAGCAAGTGATGGATCAGGCTCCAATGTGTTGGGAAGAGTAAGCCTTTTTTCGGTAAATACGATGTATGTGTCGGCCTTTTGTGACCACGCAATGACTTGGGAGAGATGACGAAGCGGGTAAGACGTAAATCGTATAGAAAAGAAGGAACACAAAGTTCCTCGACGACCCTCCCATGTGAACTCCCCGCTTCTCCGCAGAATAGAATTCCAGCCCTTACGTGACACTGAGAAGACATAACCCACTTTTCATACCTAACTGACACTTTTTCTTGGTTCAGTCGCCAGATGGACGGTCTTCGGAAGGTTGCACGAGAATTTGTGATATGTCTAGAATTTCGGAGAGAAGGTCATTTTCGCACTGTTCCTCACACTGTTCTTCAGCTAGCCCAAGTCTCATTCCGTCCCTAGTTCGTTTCATACATTGCAGCGCATTGCAGGGACATAGGGTTCTGACACTCGGGGATAAAGCCGCAGGATTCTAACCAGGTTCCGCTCCAGTCTGCGGGGAATGGGTTGCTTTGTCTCAAAAAAAATTCATGGGGGGGTGACATTGTCGCCAGCGGAGCGCATGGGGCTTTCTACAAAGTCCTACGGGGGGTATCCCGTGTCCTGGTTCTGTGAGTTCTCCGTCTACCCACTAGGGTATGGCACGGAGGTCACGATTTGTGGAGAGACTCCATTCAGGTGAGATTGTTAATCTTCTCTCCGGATCTTGCGCACCCAACCAATCAGTGGGGTTGGGTGAACCGGTACGAAGTGTTATTTGAACCCGTTGAATCCGACGACTCTTCACATGGGTAGTGGTAAACACAGGGACGGCCAACCTGTCAGTGAGTACGAAAATGACACGCGGAGCGGGGTTCTGAGACGCCAGAAGAGGTGATCGTCCTCCGACTGTTGGGATTGGTCGTTGCGAGCTAAAGCTTTCAAAGGATAAACTTTCCACCTTCCTTCCCTACACCACACCAGGGAAGACAGACGGTGACTACTCCTTTCCTTTAGAAGAGTTTTTGATTAATTACCCGCAAGTCTATTCAGAGGGGTAGAGAGACAACCCGCCTTCAGTCGCGTAGCATTTGCTTGAGAGATTTTGTTTTGAAAAGAAAAAAAAGACACGGACCGAACCTCCGAAATGGGGGGTGTGGGGATGGTTAGGTTGCATTTCTCACAGTCCGGGGGGGCGGGTTGGCGGGATTGATCGAGCGTCCAAACGTGACACTCACCCGGCGCGTGCTCTTCTATAATGGAAACTCCTCTGAGGAGAAATGGAAAATGGAAATTGGCAATAGCCCGTTCCTTTCGTAATGGAGAGCGGCGAAGGCGGCACGGGCCAAAAGACTCAAAACATTCATAATACGTGTATCAGAAATGGTGAGATATCTCATTGAAATTAGACGAGGTTCGCGGCATCGTCCAACCCTTGCATTGTCTGAGTACGATTAGGGATACAAGGCGAGGTAGAATACCCTTTTGAGAATCTCTGCTCGTGTTTCTCGATTTCTGAATCTTAATTGTGTCCGCCGGTCTGTCTTGTTTTTCCTGTCTTGCCGAACACTTCAGGGCCTTCATTAGGATTTCATTTCAGTTGCGATCCCGTGCCGTCAATAGATTGGTTACTCCAGAGCTTTGAGCAGCCTCTTGTCTCCGCATCGCGTCGCTCGCTCTTAGTCCGAAGGGATTGAATATGAAAAATGCATTGTGTGTAACAAATACAGCGCTTAAATATGAGAACCCGAACAAGTGAATGTGCAACCCGAGAAAGGTAGTATTTGTCCCGTAATACTACATCGCTCTCTGAAGCTGGGTCGATGTCTAGAATTGTCCGACGATCTCTGACCATTAGGTCCAAACTGTTTTTGCCACCACCATATGAGCGCTGGGCCTCTGTGCCTGTAACGTATCACCACGATTTGGAGGTTATATTACCCAGAGACTGGTCCTGGGGCCTTAGCTGTATAGCCTATGACGGTTGTCATCCACCAAGCTCATTTACGGATACCTGATATGGGAACCCTCAGTCACTCTTCAATCCCTCAGTGCCCCATCACGAAACCTAAAAACACAGTTGTGTGAGTTCGGACAAGGCATTGTCGACATGTTTCCATAAATGTCACATCTGACGTGCCGTTTGCCGCTGGAGTGGGTGGTATCCACAGCGGCGTCTGTTGCCAGCAGACATAGCGTCCCATTGTCCAAAGTTATTCGGGGGGAAGGGGGGCTGGGGATCTCCGAGTCTGCGACCATCCAAACAAAGCGGTCATTAAAAGGGAGAGCGGCGCTCAGGTATAATTATTTAAGCTGATGTACTTTTAACCGTGAGGAAAGAGAAATTGGACACACTTCGGAACGAGATCCCCACCCTAAACATCTTACTTGTAGCCCACCATTATTCTTGTCTGTTATCCCCCAAGGCCGAGGGCCTTTCACAAGCACTCGCACAGTCTGTCAACCGTTGATCCTATATAGCCAGAATCTGTTTTGAACCCGAATGGGAATCACCGAAAAATCAAAAGATGGTCTTCTTCCTCGTGCGCGACTAAGTCTTGGTTATTGCTGAGCCAACTTCTGACTCACCTCTTGCCTGAGCGGACCTAGTGGAACACTCTGACGGCTACAATGCCCAACATAGGTGAAAGATGCATTTTTGGGGGAACGTTATCGTGTCCGAACAAGAAGCGCAGTAAAAGAACTTCCTAGCACCAACGCTGACTGGCCAGGCACATAGACTAGCGAGACCCAAGGAGCACCAGAGCGGATGTTTCCGAAGCGTTATTCAATCGTGGTAGTAGTGGTGGGATAATCGGACAAAGCGGGGCGATTATCCAGTATCGTAGGAAGATACGAACAAGCATAGAATGGTGTAAACCTATTCTGGCTCAATCACCACAATAAGGGGTAGCAAAAAGGAAGCCAACGAGTACCACGAGCTCTTAATGAGAGATTCTCTGGGTAAGTCCTCTTGAGGCTCGACCCTGGTTCGGTGTATGCGCGGGTTGACAGTTCTTATGATGACATCAAGCATCATTCTTGAGTGAGAGCCAGTGAGAAGGTCCCTAATACGACTGAGAGGACAAAGGATCGTGCAGATAACGTTATACTGCGACAGTCACTTGTGGTCGAGATTTTTTTGATATGAAATCAGCTATGCATGTGCGTGGCCGTTGAGTCTCCCAACGCAGTCCCGTAGATAACAGTCTAGAGCCATCTATTTCGAGGGAAATCAGTGTCTTGGACTGTACCATGATCCGAAAAGTGTGAAATAGGGGGACGCGAGATTATCACCGGGAGCCTTCGGACCGGTGAGCGAAACACCCGACGTGCAAAACGTCGGACCTGAGGCCTGAGGCCTAAAATGCGGTATAAGCATCCTCATCTTGGCAAGGACACCTGGCAACGCGCGGGGGAATGTTCAAGAAAAGGCGGCACATTGCCGCACATTCAAGAAACCGTAAATGGAAAGGGAATCTGAACATGAGCGTGAGATAGGAAGAGAAGAACCAATATCATCAGGCGTTGCGGCATTCGTCAAGACCTTCCTGTGAGATGTGGCGACATGGTCATACACAGGGAGCACATCGACGGCGTGGATCTGGAACTAAGGGTTCACAGTGCGAGCGACAGAGAACCAGCTGACACTGGCAACTTGCCTTTTCTTTGCACAGGTACGAATAGCTGAGGGAATCGATCACGGTTTATTACATCCTCCACATGAACAGGTCGCTGGCTTGAACCTTGATATATGATAGAGTCCCGATGTGGCAGGTGGAATCTGCCTCACAAGATTGCTACTATAGTACCACCTTGGGAACGGCGATATCCAACTACGGTGTTCAGGGTATACCATACACATTAAGAACCTATCCAGCACGGAGAAATGAGGCTGCTTCAAATAGAAGAAGTCGCTCCAACGGGTGCCAGCCTTGGCGGAAGGAGTGGTAAGCACACGACGGTACGGAGTGTATACATCGAGATGGTTTTCCGGCCACGCCAAGTCGAGAAGGCGAAACCCAAGGACTCAAGCCATAGGGTGAGGAGGCCACCAAGCCATACAACCACTCCGCTTACAAGAACAGGCAACTTGATTCCTTCACCCTGGCGTTGACGCAGGAAACAGCCGCAGTTAGAGTGCCGTAGGTAAAGAACTACCAATTTCACCATGCATCTTTTAGAGAACCCGGAAGTTTCAAGAAGCTTGGAAAAAACAGAGCAGGATGAACCGGTAGACCGCGCCCGAAGGCCGAATTGAAAGGAGGAATTTGCCAGGTAAGGTGTTGATCAGTGATGTTGAGATGGTCGTGAACCAAGAATCGCCGTGGGGATACGACTCCAGCAACTTTTACAAGGGTAATAGAATTATCGATGGACAACCCGAGAAATGGAGGTCTCGTGTTTGGGCATAGGGCGGCCCGGCGAGGCCCGTTCTGCGTTACGTCCCTGAAGTATGTTGAGGGCAGTGAAACGAGGGAGTCCGATGAGTCTTCATCGGCCATCGGTTAATTGGAAGCTAGACCCGAAAAATTTCATTCAGGGTATTGTGATTGTGACTGGACGATCGTTCTCGGATGAAGATGATGAATTTGAGTGTGTCGTGCATGAACTACATACTATCTCCCCGCTACTTTGCACTACCACAAGAATGATGTGACTGTGGGTCAATGAGCATCGGACAAATATATCGTGAAGGCTAACCAAAGGGGAACGAATTTCCTCTTGACCTCCCGAAACCTTCCCTCTAAGGGCGCGGATGGGTCAAGCCGATGTAGATGTGTAAATTAGACGGTGGCGTAGTTTTCGGCATTTTCTCCCATGTAATCGGCTCATCTCAGAAGCGTTTGATCGAGCGAAGTATCGTGCCCTATTGGACATAGAAATTGTGGCCATGGGGCCCAGGCCAGATACACGGTTATTAAAGGGGTGAGGCGAGTAAGTGCCCCGTCGTGACAGCTTCTCAGTGATAGTAGTGCTATGATCCGCCCTATTTCCAACCCCGAACCGATTTTGCCAGCTGAACTCCCCGAAAAACCAATATAAGAAGTCTCGGGAGTGTGTTAACAACTCCAACGAAAGTTGTAATGGTTTGTCCAGGAACCTGAGTCAAACACGTGGCGAAGAAGCGAAGGGGACGTGTAAGGAACAATATTGTGTGTAGAAAACGAGTATGATATAGTCTCGTCAGGCAACTTAGGTTTCAGTAAATTTCAGTACCGATGGGGGTGAAGAAGCGTCACATCGAACGTTTTCGGCCAATATTCTACGATGGCGATTGAGTTGTATATCGCGAGAACAAATATTCAGGGTGTTAAGTTCGAAAATATGTTGCCAAATCTTGTCTTGACGAATGGGGCATCGATCTTGGGGGGCAAAGGGGGAAAAAGGGGGAGGGTGGGTTCGGAGAAGCTATTGGGCGCTCGGCACGATGAGAGCACATGAAAGCGTCCAATGTCATCGAAGACCAACGCCTGGGGACCTGATGGCCGAGTACTGTTCGCGCGGTCGATCTGTCATGATGCTAAGCACCTCGCAGTCAATCGAAAACCGACACCCATTACAGCAATTCCGAGTGTCAAGTTAACGAGAGCGAGGCGGGAACAACGAGACGGCATAGATTGAGTGAGATTGCTGAGAGGATCGCAACTAAAAATGTTGCGGAGATGTCTGATTATTTCAACGTTGACGATCCCAGGACCTATGTTCATCGGCCTCGGTAAATGATGTGGCGTTCGGTGATACATTACGCATCCATAGGCAAGCAATTTTTGGTTCCGACCAATGCGACGCAGTGTGCCATGTTCAGAAGAATACAAATGAATTTGTCTGCATGTACTTTGCAAACAGGTCCAACTGTAAGCATGTGCAAATAAATTATGTACTCGTAGATCATACGATCCAGTATCCCTGAAGTCTGGACTAAGAATCATGTAGTTCATAATTGCTCCATCATCGTCCTCACTCCATGGTACCAATCCTCGTACGACTTGTCGAGGGTGCTGTATACTCTCCTACGTTGTTGTGCCATGACAATTTTAGCGTGAGTTCGTTTCCCCTTGACAACTGGAACGTTTTTAACTGGTTTTAAATAGACTGACTGCCCTTGGTCGAGAGGCAGTGCAAAAATCTTTTAACCATCTCAGGATCAACATGAGTGCCATGGCTTTGTTGTGTAAATTTTTGTTTGCTAGTTGGCCAATCATGATTCGTTCAAACCTGAGACGATTGATGCTCCGTACATGCTTTGCTGTGAATGCCTGGGACACGAGATCAGGGTTGTTGGGCAACTAACGGTCTGGGCCGACTAAAGACACGCCAAAACCGAATGGTCCCGTCCAAGATCCGTCAAGGTCCCGCTGGGTCGCGAACCATATATAAAAATGAACTTGTAAAGTGTTTCCCTGACCCCAAACTTTCATCCCGTATAAATTTTCGACATTTAATTTCTCACCTCTCAAGACTGCCATGACCATCGTCCTCACACCCTACTGGTCCAATGGAATCCAAAAGTTGAAGCTCGCACCTCAGCGTATGCCCCATTTGTTCTCTCCTCGCGAATGGTTACCAACGCGTCGCACAGCGTCTAAACCCAAGCGTGGTCTCGCACCACCTATTCTCGATGAATCCATTCATGCCCTGCGATGCCTTACTCAACTACGATCAAAAGACAAGAACATCGAAAAATACATTTACCTATCCGCCCTCAAACACCAGGACCCAAATATGTTTTATAAGCTTTGCCTTCAGAACATGCCCGAGTTCACCCCCATCATTTATACGCCAACTGTGGGAGATGCCTGCTTGCAATATTCACACATCTACAGGCGTCCAGAGGGCCTGGTTCGTGCCTGTGCTCCGTTACTTCTTGACCTTCCTTAACGATTGTTCTTAGTTCATCTCGATCAAGGATAAAGGGAACATTCGTGAAGGTGTGTCATGTTCCCACACAACACCACGAGCCTACCGCCTCACCAGAATCAAGTTATTCGTAACTGGCCCAGGATCGACGAGGCCCGCATCAGCGTTGTCACCGATGGTGGGTGTTGCCCGAATGAGTTGCACGCAGACCCTTGAATGATCACTCCTACTTGCAGGGTCGCGGATACTTGGTCTAGGTGATCTTGGTGTCAATGGAATGCCCATTTCCATTGGAAAATTATCTTTATACGTTGCTGGTGCGGGGTAAGTTGCCTATTCTTCACTTTGAATATTATTTTCTCTTACTCACTATTTAAAGAATTCGTCCTCAGTCAACGATTCCGATCTGTTTGGACCTAGGCACAAACACCGAAAAATTTTTGGAGGACCCGCTCTATCTTGGTTTGCGTCAAAAACGTGTTTCAGACCAGGAAATGACAGAGTTCATGGATGAATTCATGCATGAAATGTCAATCGCGTTCCCCAAACTGATGGTCCAATTTGAGGTAATGTGGTTTCTATTTTGCGTATACTCCTTTGCTAAACACTTCGGACTTGCCACTTAGGACTTCTCCACTGACAACGCCTTCAAATATCTTGAACGTTACCGGAACAAGTACCCAGTATTCAATGATGACATTCAAGGGACCGGAGCTGTTGTTCTCAGCGGCTTGCTAAATGCAGCCAAGCTTTCTTCAGCTGCTTCCGGCCAGCCCTTGTCCTCCCATCGCATCTTGTTCTTCGGCGCGGGATCAGCAGGTGTTGGAGTGGCTCAGCAACTAATGAGTTTCTTTACTCTTCAAGGGCTGACAAAAGATGAAGCTCGCAGCCGTATTTGGCTTGTGGATTCACAAGGCCTCGTGTACAATGGCCGTGGGAGGCTCGCCGAGCATAAAAAATGTAGGTTTTTATCCTCTACCGTATTCAGATTAATGACTGGTGACTGATGCTACCAACAGACTTCTCAAGGGACGACTACCAGGGCCCTCCCATGACAAACCTTGTTGAAATCATTAATTATGTGAAACCCACTGCCTTGCTCGGCTTGTCTACAATTACTGTAAGCCCTAGACCCTTCCTCGACAGTACAGCCAGAACTGACTTACGGCTGGATCATTTGTACACCATATAGGGCGCATTCACCCCAGAAGTCATTCAAGCTATGGCAGCGATCAATCCTCGCCCCATCATTTTCCCTCTGTCGAACCCCGTTCGCCTTTCCGAGTGTTCATTCACTGATGCTGTGGAGCATACCAACGGCCAAGTTCTGTTTGCGTCCGGTTCACCCTTTCCTGAACAATCATTCCGAGGCACTACCCTATACCCGGGACAAGGCAACAACATGTACATCTTCCCAGGTGCGTGATACACAATCTCTTCACATTACCTTATTGAAGGTATCTCAAGGGTTGGGTCTCGGAGCGATCCTGGGACGCGTGGCTTCCGTCACCGATAGTATGGTTGAGACCTCGTCTCTTGGTTTGGCCGATTCTTTGACAGATGAGGAGCGAGCCCAGGGCTTGCTGTACCCACGCATTGAACGAAGTACGTCAACCTACCACTACTCTATTCTGACACGATATCGACAACTATATTTAGTCCGCGAGATCAGTGCTCAAATTGCCAAAGCAGTCATTCGGGCAGCTCAACGCGAGGTTTGTCAGCTTAACCAGGTTACCCGCTACCTAGTCTGATGTCTCTTAGGGTGTCGATCGAAACAAAACTCTGAGGGGCTTGAACGAGGCTGATCTGTTGAAGTTTATCCAAGAGAATATGTGGACCCCCATTTAATCTCCCTCGGCCATTCAGTTACTCGGATGGTCAGTGGTATGGTGTTAAAGTGATGAATGGCAGCCTTAGAATCATGTATCTTACGTTAATATTCTCTTTGTAATATTTGGTTATAATTGATCATAATATTCAACAGCGTGGTATGTGAGGGTAAATTAAATCCACCTTGAATATGCACCTCAAACGTACCAGTACTGCGCTGCCTACCACTGAAGACCAAGCTCTCGGTTAGAAATAACTTCAAGGGAGTTGAACGTTCTCATCCCTCGTCTAATCCTAGTCCACTATTATAAATACAAAATATTCGAACACTAATAAACAGAAACGAGTTTATCGCATGATGTTGCGTTAAATAATTACAAAAGAGTTCGCCTGTGATCTCACCCCAGAGAGATGAGATAATGCCATAGCAACAATGTTCGGGAAACTACATGGGTCAGCACTAAGTAATGCGATTAAAAGATTTTCGAGGGGGAAGTGGAGGAAGGTCTGGTACTGAATCTCTGGTGCACGCATCCAGAACGGATCGGTTGCCATATGATGAATGCATTCCATCGCTCCGAGACAAATTACTGGACCACACAACACTTGGAGGCGTGTTGCGTAGAATCGTGTCTGTCGAAGTGAAGTGTGTGTAGAGTGTCTCTAGATCGTGTGAGTGGTGGACTCACACGAGGACGGATAAACATCCTTACCTGGGCGGCTCACGGCCGACTTTTGAGGGAGAAGTCGACGACGAGTGCGAATCCACTGCATGATGAGAAAGACCGACATGACCACCAAAATTATAAGCGTAACGCCCAAGAAGCTAGCAAGAACCCGGATAGTCTGTTGAGCATGAGACGCAGTGGAATTTTGATCATCCAGGTTCATCTTCGAGTCCGTCGCATTGGATGTGGAGGAATTTGGCATCGCATTTGACCCTAGGTCCGGGCCTAGTGTCGACATATTGACTGGAAACACGAAAAATTTGTCAAGAATAAACGGCGCCTCAGCTTGCAATACTTGTATTGTTATCTTGTGTTCTTGCCCTTGTGAACCGAGGGGAAACGAAAACAAAGGTTGGTCGGGGACATATCTGTCTGCGACAGGTTGAGTGGTTGTAAAAGGTTGCGCTGCATCAACCCGATAGACGACAGTAGGGGGGTTGAAGGAAGTATTACTGGTAGGGACGGTCCCGAAGACTGTGATTCCCGTACCTAATGCGCATGATCAACACAATATTTCGTTCCTCAAGCTATCACCTACCATTGAAAGTTAAGGAAGCTGTTGAACCTGAAGATGTTGTGCTATGTGTTGTCGAGAAGCCCGCTTGGTTCAGGCTCCATTGTCCATCATAGCGGACACGAGGGTCATTGTCCTGAACGATGCACGAGAAGCAGGGACCATGCTGATCCTCATTCCGAGGGAGCAATCTGTGGTCTGTTGTGTAATCTGAGTCGTCATGAACGACAGGGGAAGGTAGAGTAGCAATGGCGTCGTTTCGGGCAGGGTCTGTAAGCAAACCCGAGAGCTTGTGGCAAACCCAGGCAAGCAGGAACTCTATTCCGGAGATGATGTGTTGCGGCTCAGCCTGTTGGTCTCGTTCTAGTATGCCAGTCAGGACAAACTGAAGGCTTTATGAATGAACGAAAATACCTCGTAGGACTTCGAACGGTGCCATCTCGTGAGGAAGAGAAGAAGAATAGCTCTTGACGATCGACCTTTCCGGTGTCAGTCAGCGACTCATTCGAGGTTCAGTCGAGAAATAATACTCACGTCGACTGTGGAAGGGACAGAGCTGGGGGTCGTCACGCTCAGACGGTCGCCATACAACATATATAATGTAAAAAACATCTGTATGATAAGACCCGTATTGCTGGGCCAGGCGATTACCATTTCCCCAAAAAGCAGGATTAAATTCAAGGCTGAGAGTCCGATGCTTAAGGGACAGTTTTCAGTGCTTCGGTATCTATAGGGGTCAGATGAGGTGGCTCAAAAAGGTCAAAATCTGTAAATCATTGCACAAGCTGAAGTATGTTGCCATTCCGCTACTTGATCTTAAACCCTCCCGGAATCATGAGCATCCGAGTAAGCCGAGGACGCTTCACCAAGATAGGCAAAGACCTGAGTATATCTGTCTATGGATTGTGGTATGTTGTAGGGACTGAAGTGGTGCATCTAAATTTACAGTTTGAATAGCGGTATCTAGGCAGGACAACAATGCTAGCTTTCCCACTGATCATCCGTTGCCAGTGATTTTGACGTGTCAATAAAAAACTGTGGGGCGAACAGGAGGCCCAATGGTGAACATGAAACACAATTATCAATGAACCTGTGACCTCGAGATTACATATTGGTCATATCTTTAAATACTGGCTGCTGGAGGTTCACAATCCCACCATTTTCTTGAGGACTGTGAATTCATCCTTTCCTGTGGCCTTGCACAGCGAATAAAATTTGGAACTGGGGTCAGAAAGGAGAACCGAGGGCCTGTATCGTATATGAGCTATGTGATCTCAAGCCATTACTTTCACTTACTTATCGAATTCGGCAATCCGACCATCCTCTAAAAGCATGACCTGGGGCAGTCGACTTAGTACTTTGAAAGTGCAGGTAACTTCAGTACATACTCTGTCGTAATCAATTACCGTCCTGAGGCGATGTGCAATAGTAAGTATAGTGCTTTCTGCGAACTCCCTACAGGACTTCAGTATGTAGAATTGAACTCGATCGAGAGAGATCCTTACTGTCTGATCGTTTTCCCAATGAGTTCATCCGTCGCATAGTCGACACTGCGATCTGATGAGTGATCACGTTTGGTCCTAGTAACGACAATATCCATACCTTGCAGTTGCCTGTCACAACCAATAATCAGTTCGTCATTTCCGCGTTCCCGTAAGACCACATACCTCATCCATGACCAGCACTTTTGTCCGTTTGAGAATGGCCCTGGCCATACACAAGAGTTGCTTCTCTCTAGGATAGAAATAAGTATACGGAAATATACCACGTATAGAAGAACGTACCCTGTTGAGAAATTTTCACCACCTTCTGATACAACGTTGTCGAGATCTCGGAAAACATTGGTGTTGACAGAGTCTGCGTCCTCGATTGGGGCATCCGCTGAAGGAATAAGATGAACTCGACGTAAAGCCTCGTACTGGTAGAAAGACAATGTTTCATGATTAGTCGGTCAGTATTTTCTTAGATCAAAGACTTACGATCTCAGCGTCATCATATTCCCCAAACACATCGAGGGTTGACCTAAGTGTTCCGCTGAGAATTGTGGGATCCTCTGCACAAGAATGAGGCTTTGTTTGGCTCAAGTGGTAAATGACTTACGAGGGATGATCGTCAGGCGGCTCCGGAGATCCGTTAGTCCAACTCGGCTCGTATCCAGCTCATCGATCAATATGCGACCTTCCGTAGGCTCAACAAATCGGAAGAATGAGAGGGCAAGAGTGCTCTTTCCTGAGCCTGTGCGGCCGAGTATGCCAACCTATCCACATGCTTGTGTGAGAGCAACTTTCACCCAATGCATGGCCCGAACTAACCTTTTCGCCCGGATGAATTTCGAAGTTCAGACGATGCAACACATCTGGTAGATCGGGCTATCGCGACAATCAGAACCAAGCCAGGGTCATATTCTTGTGTCAAACAACTTACAGCGTAACGAATGACTAGGTCTTGACACTTGATAGCGCCCTGGGAAGGCCAAGAAGTCGGTGGTCTTGGCTCAACGAACTCAGGAGGTTCACGTTTCAGTTCAGAATATTCCCTAACGCGTTCAAGGGCAACCTGAGTTTGTGAATTAGTGAGAATCCGCAGCTTCAACACGTGGTAAACATGCCATGGACTGTTCTAAACCAACGAATCGTCGAACCTGATGACGTATTAGCTTTGACATATGTTCAGTCAAAAGAGCGCTTACCATGAACAGCAGATCATTTGTGATAGTTGAGGCGAATGCAAGAGCGAATCCGGCAAAGGACGCCGAAATAGTAGGGGTCACAAGGCATACCAACCCAGTAGCACCCACAATGGCGGCCGAGACGAGGTTAAACCGTACAGAAAGCCACCGATTGACTGTTGGCAACAATGTGAACACTCAAATCCGATGAACGGACAAAATGGCGCACCTCCCCACATCCAGTAGTATGGATTAGCATTCTATCTCCTAATTAGTCTTGACCAAGGGTGAAAGGGGAAACATACTGTATCAACGCATCGGAGCATATCCCTTAGGAATTTAGATGAGGCACCGAATGCTCGGATAATCGTGACGCCAGAAATAGTCTCTCCGTAGATAGAATAGAGAGGTGACCGTGTAACCGAATCTATAAGAGGTTTAGCACACGGAACATCAAAGGCGACGTTATCACTAACCAAGCCGTCGCATATCTCGAGAAGTTTGACCGTAAACCTGGAAGCGCCTAAGTAGGAGCTCGATATATCAATCATGACGACACACCTTAGCAACTACATGATACACGTGTCAGATGCAGAAGAAAAAGGATCAGAAGCAAGAACAGACATACCATTCCAGTAAATAGCACCAAGAATCACGGCTGCGAAAATGAATGGAAGTCCACCGACAACGCTGACGGTAACCAAGGTCGTCATGGCGGATAAGCCATAAATGATACTTCGACCAAAATTGTCCGATAGACTACTATCAATTCCTGTGGAGTGGTGTGTTGAAAACTTTATTTAACAGAAATAGAGGTGCACGTACCCTCAAAGTCCTTCCCAAAACGATTCAATAGCCGGCCTCTCGATACGGTATCATGGAACCGAATGTTTGCAAACAGGACGGTCTCTAATAGCCGTTTGTATAGAACCGTCGAAGCATGGATTGATCCATTATACAGCACAAACCAACGAATGGTGGAGATGACCAACCCAGCCGCATTAATGATTGCATAAACTGTGATGTAAAATACGGGATTCTCTGCGCCGCTGTCTGTTGCTGTTGCAGACCAGTACCTAATAACGGGCTTGAACGCCGTTTGACAAAGAAAATATGACATAGGACATACCTCAACCAGCCATTTTCGGCGACGGGGCTGATGGAAGCGGCGATCAAAATCAGGATGAAGATACCCCAGTACCAACCATCTCCACAGGCCCAAATGTAAGTTTCCCAGATATCACGACTGATGCGACCGACGGCACGCTTTTCTTCTTCGATAAGCTTTCTCGGTGCTTTTCTTTCCTTCTTTATCTCCGATGATGCCGGTGCAATCGTTGAACTCGTCTCCGAACTTGACTCGCCCACCTTCTCCGATGCATTGAGTATCTGTTCTTCCGCCTTGATAAGCTCTTCTTTTTCTTCCTCATCTGTTTCTGGAGTCCCATCTGTTGATTGGAGCAAGGTCTTCACAACAGGGGAAGCAAAGAATGCCTCAGAGCTACCCTCAAATTGTAATCGACCGTTGTCGAGTGCAACGATATATTTAGCCCCAGGTGCACACAATTGGACATGGTGCGAAACCAGAATAATGGTTCGACCGTGCATGAGCTCTCCCTTGAGACATTCGGTATATAGGTGATGCGCAGTATGGGCATCAACTGTTGAATATGTAGCTAAGCATCCAACATCACTGTTAAGTGTGGATAAACCTACCGGCCGAAAGGACATCGTCAAGGAGTAGAATTGAAGCTCGGGAATAAACTGCCCGGGCGAGTGAAACTACAAATATCGTTTTAGCACCTGATCCAGGTATTTACCACACGAAAATAGACATACTTCGTGCTTTTTGGCCGCCAGAAAGATTAACCTATCCAGGAACACGTGAGTTCCTCATGAAATGTGAGTGGTGCATCTACTCACGCCACGTTCACCAATCTCGGACTCATCCCCGTCCTCCAAGATTGCCAAGTCGCTCAGGAGGGCACAAACTTCCAGAGTCTTCTGATATCGCTCTTCATTGTATGGTAGATTAAACAGGATGTTATCTGCACAAATATTCATCAATTTCCAGTGCTATGGGGAGTCAGATGTCAACACACCTCGAATAGACGCATTCCTCAACCAAGCAGCCTGAGGAACATACGCTGTCGACCCCTGAACGATCCAGTCATCCTGCGAGATAACCGATTCGGAATGCAAGGCCAACGAATCCGGGGGTGAACGGGGACACAGTAGCTGGCCAGCAAGGATATCTGCTTCACCAAGCAACGACAACAGCAACAGCGTCTTCCCAGAACCCAACTTTCCACATATAAGCGACAGCTCTCCATCAGGGAAGCTCAATGTCAGGTCTGTCAAGAGGAACTTTTGCTTGGGTGTTGGGGCAGCGGACGGTGCAGCACTGGTCATTGAACGATCTTGTGGCCATGTAAGAGTGCACGATTGTAGCGCGATGGTTTTGTTTTGATGGTCCAAAGGCGGGACGGGTTTGATTTCACCCCCGTTCAGGTATTTCTCTATACGTCGAAGGGAGACAAAGCTTTGCAACATGTTAATAAATGTTTCCGGAAGTACGCCGAGCGCGAACTTCATCTCGGTGAAAACTAGAGTTGGGTTAGATGAGTGAGTTGATTATGACGGAGGGCATTTACCCATGATCTGGTGAGATGGTCAATAAGGCTGGCATCACACTAAGACAAGCACCTACCGAAGTGAAAGCAATAGAGGGCGTCAAGGCTTGTTGGCGAACAATTGC
>QFDT01000495.1:0-25948 GCA_003315915.1 Macrolepiota dolichaula | reverse complement strand
CCACCCTCTGATTAGAAACATTAGAACGTCATCATGGTTGGCGGTGGTGCCAATTCCTCATACATGTATACACAAATCGAATCTTGGGGTCAAAAACATGGTCTCAAATTCGCAAAACCTGATGGGATCATGGCAAAGACCGTCTCGCACGGCGCCCTCCTGTGGTTTTTGTCGAAACCGGTCAAAGGATACATAACAAAAGTTCATTATGGGTCCGACAGCTCAGAACCCATTGATAGATTGCGCGAAGAGGATTATAAAGGGAGAACTGTTGTTTGTCGTGCGGATGGAGTGGAAATTGTTGAGGATATGTGGAGCAATATCATATGCCTGGTCAGCCCTCCCGGAGTTCTTGTTATCCACATCGTTTTTCCTCACAATAGAGGCAGGGGACCGAACTCAGTCCAAATGAGGAAGTAACCCATTGTTATGAGAGGTGGTTCAATGAAGACGACTGGATTAATGGGACCCTTGAGTCCAGAGAGGAGATATATGTTTGCAGGCAGAAAGAACCTCCCATTTTTATTACAACAGTCAACGGTCTGTGACTGAGGCACTCTTATATTACCTCACAGTCACTCACAAGAAGATGATAGGTAATTACCACCCCACGATCGAGCACATCTGCTCCATTGTTGTTGATCTTCGACACCTGTTTGAGGTTTTACCTTGGGAAACGGCAAACGACGGGTTGAAATTTAAAATTCTGAAGGTATGTTGCTTTCACTAATGCTGCACCCCGCATGCGCAAAAATCCTGATGGGCCTTATAGTTCAACATTTCGATCATCAATAATGGGTATAGTCTGGAGGCGTACGCCTCCTGGACTGTAAAGGTATGGAACCGTCCAGTATAATAGGACAATTGTTTAATCATTGGCCATCCCTCCAGCGCAGGAAAATTAGGGGTAAAGCAAAAGTTATCCTTCCGGAATTATCTGAATGATCTATATACATCAACAAATACATAACTTTTTTGTCAAGTTCTAAGCATTTTTCTTGAGAGACGCGAGAAGTTCTCAAATATTGTACATCATCGGAAACTATTCTTGCTTTTGCAGAGGCTATATCTAAAGAAATCATCGAGCGCGTATACTACACATTCTACTCATCTGTAATTACTTTGACTACCGTTACAGCTGGCTTCAAATATACCTTCTCACTTCCATCCTCCATCACTCCGATCAAACCAAACGCACGGTTTCCAAGTGTGAACAAACCTCTATCACCAAAATGCGCCAATTCCTTCATATGCATAACATCTATCACCTGGCAAATGTCTAATGAGTCGGATCGTGCGTAAATACCCTCCTCAGCTTTCGTAAGCCTGAGCGACTGTGAGAATACACCTCGATGCATCTTCATAGTAATCGCATATGCAGACTTGATGAGGGGCGCAAATTGACTAGCACTTTTTTTGATGGTGACCGCGTATCCTTTTGCAGACTTTCCGATTATTGGCCGGATATTGTCACGGATGTGCTGAATCAAGTCCTGACCAAGTGCCTTCCATTTCTTTGGACTTGGATCATTGATGATTTTGCCGTAGATCCTCCTCCAATTCTGGGCCTCTAAAAAAGGTTCTGAAAGAAATGTTTGGTGGTCAACAGGACTGGACTGGTCATACCAAAAGATGAAAAAAAAAAGTCGTCGCACCATTGGCAGAGACCCTTTGAATGTTCTCGCAGAATGCCATGTACTCTGGGCTGATATTGTCCTTCTTCGAACCCATAAGATAATCATATAGAAAATCTACGATCAGGTCGTGGAGGATGGCGTCAAAGAAATGATGTCGCCGCGTTTTCGAATCGTTCATCTTGATCTTCTGGAGCGCAACCTGGACAAGGGTAGGTAGGGTATTCAAATCTGTTTCGGTCCTCAGATGAATTCTACGAGCCTCCAGCTCATTATTGACCAGTGAGTGTACCAAGTCCCCAATGCTTGAATTCAAAGACCTGACTTCATCACAGATCTCAAAGATGGAGTCTTTGTCACAGGATGACAAGAGGAGGGTAGGTTGCTCGATTGCTTGTCCTAGGTGGGGAACATATAGCGGTTCGCTGGGGCTTCTCCATGGAGGCAGTTCGAGGTTCGTTGGAGGAGACGAGGTGAGTTCTATGTCTATGGGTGTTGGGGAGGGAGAACAAGAAGAGAGAACAAGAAGACTTTGTGATCTAAGAGTTCTCATGGTTTGTCGTGCGGTGTGTTGGGGAGGTAACAAGGAGCTTTCGGAAGTCCGATATGAATAAGACACAAGATATACTATCATAATGGCAAAGGGACCCAACGAGTGGAAGTCCGGTGTACTACTATATTGAGAATGATTGGGGGGAGCTTCTTTCTTGCTATCCGAGACCTCCGAAGAAGATTCGAAGCTTATATACACTTCGTATCATTTTGAAAGCGGCATCGTAACACTCTTGCTTCTGTAGCGCACAAAAAATCTCAACAATTGCCTTTTGCGCCAACAAACTGTCATGATCGCGTTGGCACCTCAGTATGATACTACACCATGACCACAATCAGTCAGAAGTCAAGAGTGCGAGGTTCTGTAGCCCGAAACATTGTCGAGTCAGATATGTTAGTTCACAAGTAGAAGGCACGCTCCTCTAAATTAAATGTTGATGCAGCGTTCTTCCAATCTCATCGTGAGAATTCAAGTCATTCAGCGTAAACCGACAGAAGCTACAATTCGGTCTCTTCGGGATTGCTTTGTTCGAGTTGATCATCGAATTCGCAAATTTGAGAATACGAAAACCGCTCGACTTGACTGTGTGCTTCGGCGCACACAGGAAGGTTTTGGTAGATGTCGATTCGAGCCCGAATAGGTCCTCGAAGAATGGCAGTAGGTAGTGTAGTGGTATGTGCTCACGGAAAATGTTATTGCTACTCGAGTAGACAACAAATAAAAAAATACACTATAAAGCACTTCGAAATGGACATAGTGGTCCCCATGTTCAACCAACACCGCGGAGAATTAATCCGAGAAAATTACTATAGCTACATGACGGAAGACGTAGAATTTGAGAAAGATTGGGGTGCAGTGGTGAAAATTGAGTCATAATTTAAGAGTTGTATCCATGCGCTGCCAGAAGATCAGAGAGAACCTTGACCTTCTGACTCATGAAGACTCACTAAAGGGCGCAGGCTTGAGACCTGAAAACGATTCATCAGGCATCGTTTTACCTCGACTGATTGTGCATACCTGTGGGTTTTCCTTGTGCTTCGGGGGCTGGGGCGGGAGTTCGGCCCGCTTGCCACTCTTGAACCTCTTCATTTCCGCTGTGTATGAGTCCCAAAGGATACGTGAGCTCCTGTTGAATTCGTTACTATGGATGATCGTTGTCAGGGTATTTGTCTAGTGGTATTATGACGGAGGGGCGTACTGGAAAAATCTAGTGAGGTCTTTTAGCTTTGGGTATTTGTTGTGACCTATTTGAAGAGTCAATATCGCCAGGTGTCCGTATGACATGTGGTACTTATACTTCGAAGGTATTCGTCCAGCATCTAGCAAGCGTGCGCGTCAAGCGAAGCACAATAAAAAAGGTGGGACAGATACATTAGCCAAGGTCTTTCCCCCTGGTTGTTCAATCAGCGTCTGGGAATCTTCGCATGCTGAGATCGAAATCTAAAGTCAAAATAAGGGGCGGATATATTGGAAGCTGACAGGTCTTGTCTTACAATGTTTGCACTTGTGCGTGGTGGTGTCCTGTTATGAGGTTTATTGTAACCGTGCCTAGTTCGACGCAAATACTCTCCGATACGCGCTTTGAATCTTGGAGGTATTTTATAGGTTTCCAAAACTATCTGGATAAACGCCCTGTAAGGATTCGAGTAACTGTTGAACTCACACGTTGAGATAACTCCAAAAGTGTCTGAGCGCTGACGATGATTGGGCGAGCCGACAACCCTGTTGCAGCGGTGATGTTCCAAATCTTTGATATAATATTATTGTGAGTGTAGACGGCAAGATGACTGGATCTTAACGTACCCAGGAGTGTTCCTGAGGTGTAAGCGTCGATGATGGCCTGAATTAGGAGATAGAATCAATATAACGATATAAATTAGAGGGGAATGGACCGACGATCAACTGGCACTCTTGATTCAAGAGTGTCAGCGGTTGGACAAGGATTTGCTTGAGCTCCTAAATCTGAGATGAATAACCCGGATTCTACTATATGATCAAGCAACTGACATGGTCAGGGATAACCTTCTCCAGTATTGTTTCCCCATCCTCGCTCACAGCATCCAGTGGGACGATGTCTAATGCAATCCAAAGGATCGTGAGCTAACACATGGTCGTAACTCAAACATACATTCGGTCAAACAGTCACTCTCTGACGCTCGCTCATCGTGTTGTCCCGTATGTCCAGCGTCTGTCAAGAGTATAGTCAACTGAAACCTGACCGAATCATGGTGGACCGACAGTAGAAGAGAAATTCATCCCCCTGGCGCGGCTCGGCGACGAGGTCAGTCATTTGTCGTATCTGTGGTAATATATGGGTTCATAGAAGAGCAGTAGACTGGTACCAGCATACTATGTTCTCTTTTGTGGGTTGCATGTGCTCCGGGTTATTCGTGTGCTCATTTGTATCAGCCAAGACGACAATCTCTTGAGACCCATAGCCATAGACCTCTATTTAGGGAGGCCGGATCGTCGGATGGGGACCGAATGATTGTACCAAGTACGCACCTATAAGCAGCTTCCGTATGGTGTCAACATCACGCACTGGCTTTGAGAGCCTCACAGACAGGTCGGAGTGTTGTGCATAATTGATTCCGATTAGCAATGCCTTCTTCCTTTTAGATGATGACGAGGAGCTATGGGCGTCTGTTCCCGAGTTATGAAACGGCCGTGCGAAGAATGGCATGAAAGAACGATGATTGTGAGGAGGAGGGTACTTTGCGCAAGTCGTAGGAGGGGACCAACAGAAGGACACACTCATCGTGGGACTGCAGAACAGCCTTATTTTAGATGCCGACTACGGCAATCAACTTATTTACCGGAGTCAAATCTGGCAGAGTGTGTACCATCCCACAAGCATCAACCCGACAATGAGTTATAATCTCATGATATTGGCTAAGAAATAGCTAGACCATGTCATGTTAAATAAAAACCCACATCGGGTACACGAGACTGAATATTAATTCACCGAAACCTCCGTCCCTACTGAAACGGGGAACTCTATATACTCATGTTGTGTTTGTAGAGGGGGCTGACGCTTGCGCAGCCGGGACCTGAGTGCGTGGGCCTGGTGAGAGGTGGCAATGCCTGACAGATGCCGTGCGGCTGGGAGGGGGTGTCCTTCACGCTGTTATGGCATCGAATGAGATTCTGGGTAGAGGGTGGGTGAAAACGAAAAAATTGGGCTGGATGTAAGTGCCCTGTGCTTCAGGTGCATGGTGTGAATATGATGCGCTCCAGACAGAGTAAGTAACTAGATATTTCCTATTCATTCTTGTTCATTCTTGCACGGCCGGCTGTGGAAAACGTGCACACACAGTCCCAGATTATGCGAACTGGGTTTCATCCGGTCCTGAAAGATGGCACTCGTAAGACGGTTGCTGCCTTCGGCTTGTAACATGAGATGTGACCACCGAAATCACCCCATCACAACCGGGAAGGGGCATACTGGGGCACAGTGTATAGATATGTGATGAAGCTCATGATTGGTTTACATTCTTTGATAGGCGACCCTGCTCTATTGGATTTAGCTATTACTCAGCACAAGAAGAATATTGTAATCCGCACAGCCAGCCCCAGACTCTCGCAGGACATTGACAAGTTAACAGCATTCAGCAGCTGCACGTGTCCAAGGGGCTGTGAGACTACAGCTTCGCTCATAATGTGCATAACATCTCAGCTTTCCTCTGACCAACTGTCATGACATCCAGTGGAATTCTACGTGCAGCACATGACTTTGTTATCCAAAACTCTCATATATTGGAGCTAAACCAAACTATCAATCAAACGGTTGAGGGATTTGGTGAGCGCCGCGTTCCGATTGATGTATTCGACAAGCCCCAACATATATCATAGGTCTCAAAGTACTCCTGGACGCATCAACACCAGAGGCATTTCACGACTCTTCCGCTCGATACCCTCCACCGCAGTGCTATCCCGGCACTCGGCAAAATGTCATTGATGAAATCATAAATTGGGGGACTGGCAGCACTTCTCACCATACTAAGCCCATCCTCTGGATGCGTGGTCCTGCTGGTGTCGGCAAGTCAGCCGTAGTTCAATCTTGTGCGGAACTCCTGTCCTCAAAAGACAAACTCGGAGCGGCGTTCTTTTTTTCCCGCTTAAACGGGAGGGACGATCCAAATCGACTCTTCACCTCTATCTCCTATCAGATTGCTACCAAATATAAACCCTATGGTAGTATCCTCGATCGTGATATACGGAATGACCCAATGCTTGTGAAGAAGTCGCTGACACAACAATTTCGGGAGCTCATCGCCAGACCTTGGCGTGAGATTTGGGAGCGAGGGGAGAGAACAGGGGAGTGGGTAATAGTTATCGATGGCCTCGACGAATGTGCCGGAATCAAGGCGCAACAAGATATTATCGAGGTCATCGCAGCGTTCGCCCGCGACAAATCCCTCCCTTTTCGCTGGGCTTTGTTCAGTCGGCTGGACCCTCATATCATGGCTTCCTTCGGCTCAGATCACATGATATCCTTATCCCTTCACCTCGAACTTCCAGTTTCTCGGGAGAGCGACGATGAAATTTCACTTTACCTGACGGGCGAACTAGACAAAATTCGGCGGGAGCGTGGCTTGCCGCCGCCATGGCCAATTGCTCGTGAGATCGGAACTCTTGTCGATCTCTCGGGTGGGCTCTTCATCTATGCAGCTACGGTCATTCGTTTCATCGGTGAAGCTAATTCTTCGGGGCCTGTTGATCAACTACAAGCTGTTCTCACATTTGCAAAACATCGAGGGACGATCAGCTCGGATCACCCTTTGGCGGAGCTGGACCGGTTCTACACCCTAATCATGCAACGCGTTCCCTCGAAGATCCTCTTAACAATCCAAAAGATTCTACTACTCAAAACTCTCCATATCGCTGGGGTAGACCGAGCTCCCAAGATCGCAAACATCCTTGGGCTTTCCGAACCTCGGTTCCGAAATGCCTGCAGTGCTCTTCATGCTGTGTTAGAGCTCCAATCCCCTGGTCCCGATATCAGGTTCTACCACGCGTCATTCATGGATTTTATGCAAGATCAAAAACGCGCCAAGGAGTTCTGCATCTACTTGAAATGTCTAGATAGTCTACGGCACGAGCTCTTAGAGCGTCTGAGAATTGTACACCTCCACAGCACATGTAAGTGGGCAAATGGGGTTTGCAACAAACAGGTTACTGATCCTGCTTTCGCTTAGGCAAATCTATCAGCATTGACTTGACATGGCCCAGTCAGCGCGCAAATAAATCTCAGATTTACGGTCTCTCACTTGCCATCATCTTTCACCTCTGTCAATGTCAGCGCCCGTTGGATTCATCAACAATTACTTCCCTCCTCAATTTCCAGTTCCACATGATTCCTCGCCTCTGGGGTAGTCCAACCTTTCAAGATATTGGTTTATCTCCTAAGCGGCTGCGAGAAAACGTGACTTACCAATCTTCGATCTCCTCTTACTCTACTAAGACTACATATCACTCCAGATTCCAATTGAATACCGTAGCAAGATCATTGAAAAAACATATAACCCCGCCGTGTATTTGCGCAAACCAGCATTTGCAGACTGGGAGAGGCCCTATATTCTCGGTCAGGGGAAGAACAAAGTCGTGTGTTGGAAGTTGACCCCAACGCATTGGATACTTGCCCCATACCCCACCGCTTTCGGTGTTCCGTAATATGTGGGTCCCCCTTACCTCCCCCATGCTGATGTGGGTGTGTGGTCTTCAGGCCGGACTGCAGGAATACTTGAAGAGTATGGCGCCACCGACCAAAGGAGACTTATGACTTCTTTGGCCGTCGCCATCGTGATTGTAGACATGGTTCTCTTTCGACAATCAAATTACAGATATCGTTGACAATTTCTCTGAGCATCCATGCCGATCATAATGTACATAGCTCTGATATATGTTCAGCCGGTAAGGAACATGTTCAGTTGTGAGGTTGATGTTTAGGGTTGGGCTACCTGTGAGGGATTACAAAGGAGTCATTAGTATAATATATGCAAATTCTGCTAGAAGACGAAGTTATACGAGGAGGTGAATGATGATAGAAGCGCCAGTAAGTGGATTTTACGAGGCTCGATGCACAGCTTTTGGAACCCATGTTCATCAGTTAGCGCCTCAACTTCTGTCTCCAACCGCCATGTCTACGAGTACCCAGAAGTTCGAGGGTGCCCATGATTTTGTCATAAATCACCCTCAATTCATCGAGAACCAAGCAATTCACAACACAATACCGGGAGAAACAGGTTCTGGTAAGCTTCCTCCGCGAACTGCTCGCGTACCAGTGATCCACAAAGCGCTTCAGGTCTCAAGATCCTCCTCAAAGCATCCAATCCGGATGCATTTCACGATTCATCTGCTCGCCACCCCCCGCCTCGGTGCCATCCGGGCACTCGTAAGGCTTTCATTGGGAAGATTACCGCCTGGGGGCTTTGCACCTCGGGTCAAAAAGAGCCTGTGCTCTGGATGCATGGACCTGCTGGTGTCGGCAAATCCGCTGTGGCTCAGTCTTGTGCAGACTTCATGGCTGAACAAGACAAGTTAGGGGCCTCATTCTTTTTCTCTCGCCCAAACAGAAGAGATAACTCGAACCATTTCTTCACCTCGATCGCGTACCAAATTGCAATGTCCCATGAAGCCTATGGTCATATTCTTGACCTCAAACTACGAAAGGACCCTACCATTGTGAAGAAATCGATAACACAACAATTCCAGGAGCTTCTCGTCAAGCCCATTCAAGAACTGCAAGCACAAGGGGAAGAAGACCTCGGGAGGAGAGTGGTCATCATCGATGGCCTCGATGAATGTGCTGAGAATAGAGCACAGAAGGAGATTATACAAATAGTGGCAGCGTCCACCCGGAACAACACAACACCATTCCTATGGGCTTTCTTCAGCCGCCCAGAAACCCACATCATAGCTTTGTTCACATCTGACGATGTACTCCCGCTATCCCACCATATCGAGCTCCCCGTATCTCGTGCCATTGATCACGAGATTCTGTGTTACCTGACGGACGAATTGGCGAAGATACAGAGGGAGCGTAATCTTCCTTCGTCATGGCCACCTGAAGATCACATCGGTATTCTTGTCGATCTTTCAGGTGGCCTATTCATATACGCCGCTACAGTCATTCGCTTCATTAGCGATCCCAATTCTCTTGGACCTGATACTCAATTGGCCGCTGTTCTGTCCCTGGCAACGATCGCCAAGGAGAACGCAGGTTCTGAACATCCATTAGCAGAACTCGATCTCTTCTACACGCTCATCCTACGATCCATTCCTCCAAAGGTTCTCCCAGTAATCTTGAACATCCTACTACTCAACAGCTTGGGTCTTGGCGTCGTAAAATCTGCCAATATCCTCAACCTTTCTCAGACGCAATACCTCGGTGTCTGCGACATCTTGCAATCTGTATTTCGGGTGGAACCCACACGTCGCCCAGATTGGGGCTACAATTTTAACTGGTGCCGACAGAACCATCTCTCCTCTGAAGATAGCATGGAGATGGTTTTCTACCATGCGTCGTTCATGGAATTTATGCAAAGTCCAAGACGATCCGGGGAGTTGTGCGTTTATTCGAGTGGCATGGACACCCTTAGGCACTTTATCGTTGAACGCTTGAGCTATATACATTCACACAGCGCAGGTATGTGATCACGATCATCACCATTGTACAACGCCTCTCATATTACCCAGACACATATATCGCGATTGAATTTTCGTGGGATGCCCTAGAAATCGACAAAACGAACCTATATGATATACTCATCCAGACAATGATTCAACTCTTGGACCGAGATCGCCCTCTGGATTCTTTGACTGTTACCGCTCTACTCAACTTCAATTTCCGGATGATCCCCCGGTTAACAAAAATCGCCACCAATTTTTCGCCGCGGGAGCTAAGGAAAAAGGTGATTACTTTGTTCTGTGTTTTATGCTTATCTTTATTCCTTGAATTTATCGACACGACTTTCTGTAGATACCGTCCAATTTACGCGGGAAGATTATCCAACGGACTTATCTACCACATCTGGAGTGGTACGCAGGGTCCGGATCCGCAAACGTAGAACGACCATATGTGCTCGGTCAGGGTGAGAACAGGGTCATTTGCCTGAAGAATAAGACAGGAAATCAGGAATTTGCCCCATACGGTCGCTCTCTAATTCATATAGTCAGATAATTCATGTCCACAACGGAACGCCCCGCAAACGTTAAAAAAGGTTTTGGCGTAGTTTTTCCATCTCGCTGGACAAGGACTCATGTTGATACGGTAGCATATCCAACATCGAACAAAGATTTTGAGGTATTGTTGGATCATGAGACGGATTAATACCAGAGATGAAGTATATGGATATGGGATAACAAGTACGACATACATTCAAAAATCGCGAAGAATGGGCCAGAGTAGGAAACCTACTACATCAAGAAACGAATATACGAAAAGTAACCAACCCTTCACACTATACAGACAATCAATAGGGAAAATTAAATATACTGTGTTATAATTTCGGATTCCGCCACAGGGCCACGGTCAGGCTGCAATTCGGGTTGAGGCTCATGCTGAAATGGCTCCTCAACCTGCATTTGCACTATGGGCTCCGTTGCAATATCAGCTTGAGCAACTTGAGAGACCTCTCGCAACGGAGAGCGATATGCAGGGTCTAAATCCAGGTCCGATTGTGGCTGTACTATCTCCACCTGTTGCTGGAAAAATTCGAGCTGAAATTCTGGCTGGAGCGTGGGCTGAGGCACGTCGAGCGATGCTGCATTCCTTTCTATCTCTATTTCCGGTTCGCCTTCGGCATCTTCGTCACCGGCCGGAATATGATCTACGGCGTTACTTTAGTACACACTAGTACCTTGAGCGGGGATTGGGAGCTATCAACATACCCTCAATGTCTTCGCTGCTTTCTGATACGGCGTTCCTGAACGAGAAATCGTTCTCTGGTTAAGTACAGTCGACAGTCAGTCGCCTAGATATCACAATAGCCGTTGAATATATACCTTTGTTTGATCCACCCAAGCTCGATATCCCATCCCGGTCCAACACTGAATCCGTTTCTTCTTCCTGCCTCCCCCACCCATTTGCAACGAACTCGTCGAGCTGCATCCCATAGTTCTCAAAACCGTTGGTCTTAGCCTTCCGTCTCTTTAACACAACACCATCGAAAATCTCTTTCGGACTCTCCGATCGCCCCTCCCCATTCACTAGGGCCAACGACACCTTCCTCCCCGGCGGGCCCCGCTTTGCTCGTGCGTGATACTGCTGCTGATGGCGTATGCCAGCTTGCGTGCGTATCGGCCTGCTCAAGATCGTCATCGGGCGCTTGTTCGGGCTCAACAAAGCACCCTTGGCCGTAGGCTTAATTGTGCGTTTAGATGTACGCGGCGCGTCCACAGCGGGTTGAGGCGCCAAAGTTGAACGGGTGCGCGAAGCGGTTTCAGGCCGAGTTTTCGACCTAGTGGATGCAGTTGCCCGTGTTCGCGGGGGTGCTGAGACTGTGGTCCTAATATGGCGGGATTTAGATGAACGACTGCGAAAACGGGGGGTCCGCGATTGTGTACTGGCTTGCGTCAAGGCATCTGCAAGAGCCTTGGGACCTGTAAACCGTTCACCCTTTGCTCCCTCTTCCTCAGAATGCTCGTCTTCCGTTTCGGCTGTATCAGCTTTCCCGCGTAACCTTTGGCTACTCCTCTTTTCGCTGACACTGGTGATTGGACTACTAGCGCTCGCATTCGCGCTGGCACGTGTCGTCCGTTTTTCAACAGCTGGAACAGGCACCGACACAGACGTAGAGGGATTGGCTTCCTTGCGCGACCTCGTACTCCTTGCCGGGCCAGGTTCGGGCATAGGTTCAGAGACCCGCACCCGTTTTGCTCCCCTGCGTCGAGTGTTGCGGCCAACCATCGACACGGACTCGGGGACCTCATGGTCTGTCTCGCCCTCAGCATCTTCATCTTCATCCTGCTCGACCGAGTTCAGGCCGAGTTCCTGCACCTCTTGGTCTGGCGCAGGACGCTTCCGTGTCGAGATACGACGAGGTGATACGGGAACGGGGGCCGCCTTATGTTTCAACTTGGATGATTTACTTGATGATGATTTTACGATAGGAGAGGTTGGGGCTGAGGACGACGCGCCGCGTCCATTGATTCCATCCTCGGTAAGATTTTGGTGTGGCGCTGTTGTGAGATCTTTCACAATTTCATCTGCCAACGCGGGTCCCACTAACCAAGAAAACGAGAAAACGAAAATCAAAACAAATGCCAAGCGGGCACAGCAGAATGCAAAACTTACACCCTTTTCTCTGTACGGCACGTAAGAACGCGACGGCATCCTCCCGCTCCAAGCTTCGCTTGATACCAAGTTCGTGCGAGAGGGATGTGAGCGTCTCGGGCTTGAGGATCTCCCATGGAAAGTCGGCCATTCTGGTTTCTACGTCTGCGCTTGGCGGACGCAAGAGTCTGGAAGGTGATATACCAGTGGATATACCAAGACCAAGAAAAGCGCTGACGCCTGGAAGAGCGTCGCTGCGAAAGGAGTAAATTGAATTTGAGACCAAAGGGGCGAATGAACCATTCCTTGTTACGTCACATCTGTCACACGTTACAACTCTCCTCACAACAAGATTCAAGACAGAACCTCTAGGATTTGTACATGTCAAGCCATGGGAATCGATTATGATGTATCCCATATGAATCTGTGTATCTTCCTTCGGGAAATTGGTATCTGCCATTTGCTATGATCTCAACTCTATCATATTCTAACCAAAACAAAACACCATTCCTCACCTAACAACAAGAAAGATACATTCAATGCATATTTCCTCAACCTTCCAGCTATTTTCATGAACGGTGCAATCGCCGGTATTATCCCTGCACCACCCTTGATATCCCTGGAGGAGATCCACGATGGGGCATACCGTGTACAGCCACGACTGGAATTTTCCTTAGATCTCGCGCCCATCAGCCGCTTTATGCAACATCTCCACCTCTTATTTCTGTTAATTCTGACAAAGGCTTGACGAGAAGGGAATCCCTGTCAGAGTAATACTCAAGTTCCTCACCACCCTTATTGTCTCGTGGGTAGTTTATATATTTATATGTGCAGTGATCAGATGTTTACTTGAAAATCCATTCTAGCGAAGTTCTGCTGTCTCAGTATGAATCGATCGAAGACGCACTATCCCAAGAAGTTCGCACTTGACACGTACATCACCTTCTGAGGTGCCGTGTACTGCGTGTCTACACTAACGTAACGACGACATCGAACCAAGGATGCAGTATCGTGTGGCGCACCATTGCATACCTTGGACGCGAGATCGTGTATAATGATTCCGGCAGCCCTCTAGGATCCACTCGATCCCCTCATGCGTGTGGCTACATAATATAAGAAGGAATCATCTGATCCTTTAGCGTCCGGAAAAGGACTTCCAGCCCGTTGTCTACCGAGAAAAATACAACATCATACATCAAAGACTGTGGAATTCCCCCACACAACGACCATGCCCTCTCTTCGAGATGTCCTATTCTTATGCTTTTGCATACTCGTCCACTGTATTTATCGTCATCGACGCAGGCAAACCCTTCCTTACCCTCCTGGACTATCCCGGTGGCCTATTATTGGCAATGGTCTCTATCCCTCTGACGCACGTGCATGTCTTTTACAAAAAATTGGGAAACAGGCTCGGTGAGTTTAACGATTTTGGGGAGTGGAACACCGATATAGCTCACTGGAAATTCCACATGGGAACCAAGATTATTTATCTGGAAGTACTCGGACGACCAATGATCATCTTGAATGACATCCGTACCGCAAAAGAGCTCCTTGATAACAGATCAAGTATCTATTCTAGCTGGTTCATTAAATACTCTCCGACAATTGAGCACGAAAGCGCTAAAATTCTTCAAAAAAAAAAACTGAACCCAGACCCCCACTTCCAATGCTCACGGACATGTACGCCAAATCCCTTCGGTCCTACTCGGAATAGTCTCACACACTACACAAGTACTAAGGCCAATATCCTCTTCGGTACCTTGGGCTGTGGAAATGAATGGAGACACCAACGAAGAGCATTCTTTCTCGTCTAGGAACCAACAGAACGGTCCTTGGATTTCGCGAGGAAGGGTCTTCTACCCAATCTCTATCAGGCATCACCTGACGTACGGGAACACATACGAAAGTGTGCCCCATCATATAATCAACTCAAAACGTCCGTTCATCCCTTCTAGTTGCACGGTCCACATCCTTAACTTACGGTCTCCCAACGCGGCGCCACAAGGTCCCTTTACTCCTCTTTTCAGAGGACACCCTCACACAATTCACCCCAGCTTCCGCTCCCGAACACTATTTGGCCAACGTAATACCTAAACTAAATTACCTCTCGAGTTGGATGCCGGGTGCAGGCTTCAAGGGGGCCGCGCACCGGCTGCGTGATGGACTTTTTTAAGTTGATAGAAGAACTCTACCAAGCGACGCAGAAGAGGTGTGGTTATAGGGACTTTTTACATCTTCGTTGGTTCTGACTCTTTCTTCTAGGACGAGGGTACCGCATTGCCTGTGTGTTTTGTTTCAGAAAGGTTGGAACGCATACTTCACACAGCAGACTATAACGCACAATACAAAGTTATTAAACGTGTAGCAGCGCAGGTCTATGGTGGTAAGTTACACTGTAGCACTCAGATGGTGAGATGATTGGTCATTATGTCGGCAGCCGCATCGCAGATCACTGCCGCTGCCATTGAGACATGTATACTCGCGATGCTATTGTATCCTGACGTCCAAAGAAAGGCATAGCAGGAACTTGACTCCGTCGTCGGATCTGATAGGTTACCAGACTTCTCGGACAAGCCGAATTTACCGTACCTTTCTGCCGTATTCAAAGAAGCCCTACGGCAAGTTTTTCCGACTGTCGTCATTCGTCACGACTTGAACTCACAAAAAAATATAGTTGGAATCTGATTGCGCCCATGGGAGTTCCCCACCAAACGACAGAAGAGGATACATACGAAGGGTACCGCATTCCCAAAGGGTGCATGGTAGTGGCTAACGCATAGTACACCAAATTTTTTCCAACAATCCGACATGTCCCGACTTACCCGATATGCTAACCCAAATCTTCCAGGATGAAAATATCTTTCCAGATCCCACGGATCTTAAGCCGGGCCCACGAAGAACCGTGCCATTTGCGACGCTCTCCCAGATCCGGAGATCATTGCTACATTCGCTTTTGGCAGAAGGTCAGACCACCACAACACGGAGGGTATACATACTGAAAAATCCCGTATACGCTTCTGCCACCTCCATCTTGACTGTGTTCGATATATCACTCGCGCTTGTTGAGGGAAATCCTATTGAGGTGAGGGCCGAGTTTACCTCTGCCTCCCTCGCCTCGTGAGTGTTTTATATAGATGCACTTTGATCATGTTTTTATTCGTCGTATTTATAGTGAACCTCTCCCATTCCAATGTCAATTTACGCCCCGTCAAGGGAAGGATGTGGAGAGCCTTCTCAAAGAGTATTTGAATGTTGAAGTTATCTGATGTCTATACGCCAATATGGCAGTCGAAGGGGTCGTACATTGGACACAACCAGCTCATATTGCGCGATTTGAAATTGATCTAAGGACATTGTATTTATATACTCATCCATTAAACGTGGTTCTGAGATGTCCTCAAACATCTCATGCAATGCTGTACAAATCAGGGATGACCGTCCCAAGCCACTTCGGTAAATTCTGCAGTAGATCCACGGTGGGGCACGTGTTCTACACACCGTACACCGCACTGAAGACTACAGCTGGATTTCTTCCTAGATCTTGCGTGCGTTATACATCATCTCCATCTCCGAGAATTTTTCTAATTGTGACAAATGCTAGACAAGAAGGGAATTCCCATCAGAGCAGTACTCAAGTCTCTCACCATCCTTATCGTCTCGTGAGTGATTTATACACTTGTATGTGCAATGATCAGATGTTAACTCATCAGCCCATTCCAGAGAAGTTCCGCTGACACAGTATAAATGGGGCGAAGTCGCACTATCCTAACGCTCGGAACGTGCATTACCTTTTGGAAATGAAGAGCCGCGGGTTGTATGTCTATGCTAACGTAATAACGACATGGGACTCGCTCGTAAAGATATAGTATCGTGTGGCACCATTGCCCTTGGCACGTTGGACGTGAGACTATCCATCACGATTTTGGCAGCATCTCACCAAAATCCGCTCCATTCCCCCATACGTGTGGCTGGAATAGTATAAGAAGGAATGTCCTCCATCGTCTGATCCTTTCGCATCCCAGAAAGAATACCAAAGAACTTCCAACCCACCGAGATCAATATCATACACCAAAGGCTGTGGAAACCCACACAATGATTATACCCTCTCTCCGAAATGTCCTTATCTTATGCTTTTGCAAACTCGCCCACTATATTTATCGTCGTCGACGGAGGCAAACCCTTCCTTACCCTCCTGGACTACCCCGATGGCCTATTATTGGCAATGGTCTCTCTATCCCTCTGACGCACGTGCATGTCTTTTACAAGAATTTGGGAAACAGGCTCGGTGAGTTTAACGATTTTGGGGAGTGGAACACCAATAGCTCACTGGAAATTCCACATAGGAACCAAGATTATTTATCTGGAAGTACTCGGACGACCAATGATTATCCTGAACGATATCCATACCGCAAAAGAGCTCCTTGATAACAGATCAAGCATCTATTCCAGCCGGTCCGTTGAACACCCTCCGACGATTGAGCACAAAAGTGCTAACATTTTTACAATTTGAATCCAGGCCCCCGCTTCCAATGCTCACAGATGTGTACGTCAATTTTTTTCGGTCCTACCTGGGGTGATCTCACACTACACAAGTACTAAGGCCAATATCTTGTTCGGTACCTTGGGCTATGGCAATGAATGGAGACACCAACGAAGAGCATTCCAACAATATTTCTCGTCTAGGAATCAGCATCACGTCGAAGAACGGGCCATGGAATTTGTGAGGAAAGGTCTCCTACCCAATCTCTACCAGGCATCACCTGACGCACGGGAACACATACGAAAGTGTGCTCTATTATTATATAACCGATAGAGAGTATTCTCTCATTCCCTCTAGTTGCACGGGTGGTTATTCCACGTCTTTAACTTACGGTCTCCCAACGCGGCGCCACAAAGATCCTTTACTTCTGTTTTCAGAGGATATCCTCACACAATTCACTTCAGCTTCCGCTCCCGGGCACTATTTGGTCAATGTGATACCCCAGCTAAATTATATACCGAGTTGGATGCCAGGTGCACGCTTCAAGAGGGCCGCTCACCGGCTGCGTGATGGGCTTTTTAAGTTGATGGAAGAGCCATACAAAGCGACGAAGAAGAGCATGGTGCGGTTGTGAGGACTGTTCACATTTAAGTTGGTTCTGATTCTATCTTCCAGGAAGAGGGTACCGCATTGCCTGCGTGCTTTGTCTCAGAAAATTTGGAACGCATCCCACACACAGAAGACTATCAGGCACAGCACAAAATGACTAAACAAGTGGCGGCGCAAATTTATGCTGGTAAGAAGGTTGCACTGTGGCAATAAGATGGTAGGATGGTTGGCTCATACGAGATGTCGGCAGCCGCGTCTGAAACTACCGCTGCTGCCATTGAGACGTTTATACTCGTAATGCTATTATATCCCGATGTTCAAAGAAAGGTACAGCAGGAACTTGATTCCGTCGTCGGATCCGATAGGCTACCAGACTTCTCGGATAAGCCAAATTTACCGTACCTTTCCGCTGTATTCAAAGAAGTCTTGCGGTCAGTTTCTCCGGTTCTCGTCATTCGTCACGACTGGGACTCACAAAAAAGTTTATAGCTGGAATCCAATTGTACCCATGGGAGTTCCCCACCAAACGACAGAAGAGGATATATATGAAGGGTACCGCATTCCCAAGGGGTGCATGGTAGTGGCTAACGCATAGTACATGAAAATTTCCCAATAATTTGACATGACTCGGCTTACCGCAATATTCCAGCGCCATGCTGCAGGACGAAGGTATCTTTCCAAACCCCATGGAGTTCAAGCCGGAAAGGTTCATGAAGAATGGTGCCATCTCCAACAATCTCCCCGACCCGGAGACCGTCGCTACATTTGGTTTCGGCAGAAGGTGAGACCCATGTATAGCACGACACAGAAGATATACATGCTGAAAAGATCCCGCGAAAGGATTTGCCCCGGGTCTCAAGTGGCGATGACAATGTTATATGCCGCCGCTACCTCTATCTTGACTGTGTTTGATATATCACCGTCGCTTGATGGGAAGGGGAATCCTATCGAAGTGAGGGCCGAGTTCAACTCTGCCTCCCTCGTCTCGTGAGTGCTCTGTATAGATACATTTTGATCAACTTTTTATTCAT
This sequence comes from Macrolepiota dolichaula, assembly GCA_003315915.1. Taxonomy (NCBI): domain Eukaryota; kingdom Fungi; phylum Basidiomycota; class Agaricomycetes; order Agaricales; family Agaricaceae; genus Macrolepiota; species Macrolepiota dolichaula. Next base: position 7,365 of record QFDT01000495.1, on the reverse strand, counting down.
CATATTTTCTTAGTGAACCTCTACCATTCCAATGTCAATTTACGCCTCGTCAAGGAAAAAATGTGGAAGGCCTTCTCAAAGAGTATTTGGATACTGAATTTATTTGACCGCTGTACGCCGACCTTGCAGTCGGGAGGTCGTACGTTGGACACCTGGTGGAAACCATACATTTTGAAATAGGTTCAAGGGTGCTATTCTTGTATTTTCTACTCTAATCAACGTGTTTCCGAAATCCAAAGGATAAAGTCCTCGGACGTCTGCCGTACATCAAACATACATCCCAACGGACTTGCGTAGTGGACCTACAAACACAACAAATATGCTCTAAGAGCGTGTCCAATCCATAAGGAACACACCAAATTGCATTCTAGGGAACAAGCTCGGGACTATGTCGCTTGAGCGAAACTTTTGTACGAATCTGGAGAAACCCCACTACGTCAGGACGGACCACTACCAGAGTGCTTCATGTCAGGATGTCAAATGCGGTAGTGATCCTTCAAAGCTGTCAACGGTGACATATCGTATTGGAAACGGGCCACCATACCCAAAGCCCCTGGACTTCGTCTATTCTTATTCCTTGCTTCCATTCTCACACCCTTGTTCAAATAATTCAATATGCAGCACACCCATTCTTCTGCAAGCGACTGAGTTAACCTTGTTTCGTTTCACACAAAAGCGCAGAAACTGTATTCACTTGATGTAAAAGTACATTGGCTGTGGCGCAGTAGGTCCGCTTGGAGCGGAAATCGAGAATAGAACAACCCTGCATCCACCTACACTATTCAAGCCACTCCACATAATACCCTCCGCTTTTGGAATCAAAAGGCCCTTCAAAACCATATCAGGGTGTCCTCTTGATAATTGATATATTAAGCGCCTTTACAACATTTAAAATGCCAAAAGACTTTCCATTTCCGTCAGGGTAAAATCTCCCGTCCGCCAACCTCCATATCTTCTCACATATATGATCCCAGAAACCATCCAATCCAAAGACGTGAGTACAGAACATGCAAATACTGTAAGTACTAAGTAAACAAAAAACAATACCAAGCCGCCCAATCATAAAGAGTGCTCAATCCCTGCCCCTATCCCTCGCAGCGGGGGCAACAAACGACGAAGTAACAGGACTCCAACCGTCCTCTGGACCCCTCTCATCACCCCTAATCAAACTCGCAATACTCGCCGTATGCCGATGTGACTTTCTCCCACCAACCTGACCTTGAACCCTACCCTCATCCCCGTTCCCCTCAGAGGCACCACCATTAAGAAGGGGCTTCGCAGACGCAGGAGTGGGCGTAATCCCAGGCGACCGATATGTGATATCCATCTCCTCATCCGAACTCGTCTCGCTAATCTCAAATTCCGCCGCATCGTGTATAACAGACCCGTTCCCCATTCTCCTCCGCCTCGGATCCTCAAGATCGTAAATCTCGTATTTCGACCTTCCACCACCACCGACAATGCTCGAATTCCGCAAAGCAGACGCAAGTCCGCCCGGGGGTGCAGTTGCGCCAGCGCCCTTGAGTTCGTCAGGGAGGAAGAGATAGAAATAGGCCGTGGCGAGACAAGCGCCCCCGACGACGTCAATGAGGTAATGATGCGTCAGGTACATCGTTGCCCAATACAGCGTTCCGGCGTACGCCCATACATACCGCGTCGTCTGAGGGAAGAAATGTGACAAGAATAATGCCTCCATCGTCGCACAGGCCGCGTGCAGGGAAGGGAAAGCACCAAACACAACGGGGGAATTTTGGAATGTGATGGTATAGCCTTGACCGTGGAATAAGGCATCAATACGCGCGAGACCCCCGGGTGAACCTTTCATGCTGTAGTTGGCTGGTGTCAGTCCATGGATGAGTTCGTACCACGGAGCGGAGCACGGGAAGACGATCTGGAATAGGACTCCGGTGACGTTGAGATAGCCGAACGCTCTACCCCAGAAATGGAGAACTTCTTTACTCCGGAAAAGCCACAAAAATGCGGCTACGACAAATGGGAAGACAAAGTGTCCTACGCCGTAGGGGAACCAAGCGATAATGTCGAGAACGGGATGCGTGAAACGGGTGAGAATATCAGAGATATTGGCTCCGTAGAGGACGTATTCGAGTGTGGGGAGGAGGACGACAGAAATTTCTGGTCTCCAAGGTCCAGGGACGAATCGCGCCGAGTAGAAAGAGAGAAGGTATGTGAAGATAGGAGTTGCGGGGACGAAGAATTGAGAGGTGAGTGGTATTAGAAGGGCGATGATCCAGACGGTGGGGAGAAGCAGTTTAATGGGGAATCCAGGGTGCTCCATGACAGTGAACCAGAATGTGGCTAGAAGCGCATGGAAAATGTACATGCAATCAGAGAGAACAAATTTGTGATTGCACAGCTTAGTGAGTGTTATAGAGGGTGAAAGGGATTTATCGAGTCGACCGACTGCGGCTATGAGCGCAGCTGCAACGGTATTGAGAGCTCGCATGATGCCTGTTCTGGGGCGCACAACTCCTGACATACTGTAAGACGCATGTGAGCTGAATTCCAACATGTAGTTATCCTACTGCGCACCTTGGAAACTCCCACTACAAATTACTGAAAATTTCAATGATCCAGAAGAACTATTCCTGTGGGTATCCAAGTCCGTCTCTTTACGGCCAGGAGTAACAATACGCAAATTCTGTGGCGAGCAGGTCGACCCGGAGAGGAGGTGGTGGCACAGCATCAGAAGAGTAATCGGTATTAGTGCAAGAGATATACAGACCAGATAAAATGGAATAGTGTACAGAGAGCAAGAAGGAGAGATAGTTCCTGGGACGAGAGACAAAGGGGTGACGAAAACCACGATTGTGGACTGCAAGTTGGATGCAAGTAGGACACACACCCCGCCCCAGCCATTTTCCCACACAAAATACATTCGGCAGTCACGTGTTGGCCGAGTATCATCAACCGTTTGTCATCCCTGTCGTCCACAGCTCCTCATGGGGACATATATTCAGCGCGCTAAGCGCTTAATCTATAGAGAAACGCTGGTTAGGCACATACTACCACCATGAAGCTCTCCGCTGCATTCAGTCTCTTTACTGAGCTGGGTAGGGCCATTCAGGTTGCCTTCTGGCCGACTCTGATATCCCTCTGGGATTCGCCGCTGCTCCTGCTCCATCCGGGGAAGATCTCACAGATATTCATGGCTCACGTCTGGCTAATATTTGGAGATGGGGCTGATGAAGGCGGAAGACCTACCAAGGAAGAAATTATCACACCCCACGCGACCGGTGTGGTCCTTGATCTTGGTGCTGGTAAGATCTCATCTGTGTTTAGCCTTATCGGTCCATATTGACACTTTACGGAGGTTATGGACATACAATCAAATATGTGGACCGTAATAAAGTCACAAGATACGTTGCAGTCGAACCAAACCTACAAATGCACGACCGACTCCGTACCACCGCCGCTACTCTTGGGTTCACCGAAGCAGACAAGACTCTCCTCATCCTGTCTTGTGGTGCGGAAGACACGTCTACAATTCTCTCGGCTCTCAACAATACACAGGTCGACACTATCATTTCGGTGCTCACACTCTGCTCTGTGCCGGAACCACAAAAGACAATTGCAAACCTCGTTCTCAACGTTTTGAAATCTGGTGGGCAGCTAATGTTCTATGAACATGTGCTGAGCCCGATGAAGGACGTCGCGTGGTGGCAACACTTCTGGGCACCTGTTTGGGCACTTGGTTTTGATGGGTGTCAGATGGACCGCCCCACCCATCTTTACATTGAGGAGGTTACGAGTCATACTGGGGATAGTCCTTGGAAAGATAGGTTAGTATGCGGCAGAATTGATGAGACGGAGGAAAGTCTGTTCTGGCACCGCGCTGGTCGGTATATGAAAGCATAAATTGTGTCTTGTGCTTCCTTATATATCTTCATTTTCCTCAGTTGTTGTCATCAACTGAGGTGTACATCTATTTCTTTTCTTTCTTTTCATTGTTTCCTTATCGATTCAGCCGCAGTGACATGTCGACGTCGTCTATAGTTTCGCACGTGCGATGTACTATCATAATCGGATGTATATCTCGGGACTAGGGGCATTGGGAATAAGCCAAGCAAATGGCAGTGAGGAGAACTTGGAACAATTTTCATTTAGTGCGATAGCGTGCAATCAGATGTCGGGCAAGAAAATAAATGGCATTGATGAATTGTTCACGTGTTGGCGGATGATGATGATGAACTCTCAATTTCTATACCGCTACAAGCAAACTACTGCTAAGACGCGGTGAGCGTGTACAGGATTGTAACTACGCCTTTCGGTAGGGAATTGTCTACTATACTGAGTTGTAATGTGGAGCTATTTTATGGAAATTAAGGGACGTGTTGGCGGAGTATCATCAACTGTTCGCCATCTATGCCGTCCACAGCTGTTGCTAACCTTCCATGGGGCACGGGGGCTGATTCGACGCGCTTAATTAATAGAGACTCTCTCTTTGAGGGGATACTACCATCATGAAGCTCTCCGCTGCGTTCAGTCTCTTTACTGAGCTGAGTTTGGCAGTTCAAGTCGCCTTCTGGCCGACTATCATCTCTATATGGCATTCACCCCTCCTGCTGCTCTATCCGAGAAGGATCTCGCAGACATTTATGGCCCACGTGTGGCTTGTCCTCGGCAACAGTGCCGATGAAGGTGGAAGATCTGCCAAGGAAAAACTTATCACGCCCCACGCGACCGGTGTGGTCCTCGATCTTGGCGCTGGTGAGGTCTTGTCTATGTTTGACTTTATCGGTCCGTATTGACGCACTGTAAAGGATATGGACATACAATCAAATACGTGGACCATACTAAAGTCACGAAATACGTTGCAGTGGAACCAAACCAAAAAATGCATGACCGCCTCCGCATCACTGCTGCCACCTTTGGATTCACTGAAGCAGACGAGACACTTCTCATCTTGTCTTGTGGCGCAGAAGACACTTCTGTGGTCCTCTCAGCTCTCAACAACGTTCAGGTCGACACTATTATTTCAGTCCTCGCATTCTGCTCGATTCCAGAGCCGCAGAGGACAATTGCAAACGTCGTTCTTGACATCCTGAAACCTGGTGGGCAATTCATGTTCTACGAACATGCGTTGAGCCCACTGACGGACGTGGCATGGTGGCAACACTTCTGGGCACCCCTTTGGGCACTCAGCTTTGGTGGATGTCAGATGAACCGTCCTACCGACCTATACATCGAAGGGATTACCGATCATAGTGGAGAAAGCCTTTGGAAGGATAGGGTATTATACGACAAGATCGATGAACCCGAGGAAAATTTATTCTGGCACCGCGTCGGTCGGTGTGTGAAAGCATAAATGAGTCTTGTGCTCCTTGTTCTGTCTTTTATGGCCGATCTCCTTTGACTCGTCTTGGTACCTCTTAACGTTTGAACTATCCTTGGACTGTAATTTTACGAGTTAACGCAAATACGATACACATATTCTCCTGGACTACGGTTGTCAAGGTGGATAAAGGGAAAGGTTCACGACGTCATCGCGTGGTAATCAGATCTCAGTTCCTTCCGAGGCCTCGAAGGCTCGACCATACCCGTAGTAGTAGTATTCCCGCTCATCCGTCGTTGTAAGTTTCGCTTAGTCCACTTCAACAAGAACAAATCGGGATACCGAGAGCCGAAAACGAGTACGCCGTTCTCCGCCAGCCCTCAGCCCAAGGCCAATTACAGAATCATTTAATCGTAATAACCGTTGTATCAATGAATGCGGCTTCTTCTCGAGATCGAATAAGGTCTCCATGTACTCGCAATTTCGGTCCTCGCGTATTCTATATACGGCATAATCATGTTCTCCGTCAGTCTGCATCAAAATCCTTCTCAGGATCCTATGGTCGCAAATAGCTGGTGAATCGACTAATGTGGGTTCTCTCCGGAATTGGGCTCTGAGAACGGAAATTGAGAATGAGCCCAGGCCAATATTAAGCTTGTTACCTTAGTTTCACCCTCCCAACCCATTCTCCCATTACTATTGTAACTAAACATCTATCCTATTGAACAAATGCCTCCCCATGAAGCAGCCAACAGTAACGAATATCCAGTATCATACGATGTCATGGAAAAAATGGAACTGTGAATATCTTATAAACCTGATCATCTCATGACGACTTATTTGTTTTTGTCTGACCGGCAGACCAGAAATTCGGCTTATGTCGCCCTCCATCTCCCAGGGCATTTCGAACTACAACGCTGTACAGCACTCCCCAAGTCCTTTGAGTTCCTCTCCCGTCCTCGGGCACTACAACTTCGACAACCTCAATGCAATGAGCACAGCCGACCCCACAGACGAGGTGAAAATAGACGTCGATTCGGATATATTCCAAGGCGACGGGGCCAATGCCACCCAAACAATCACTTCGACCGGAACCATCTCCTTTGACAAACCCTTCTTCAGCACCTGTGACAAGTCTTCTATAAAGGAAATTTGTAGAGACGTCGAGAGCCTCAATTCCTCGATCAGTGATGTCGTCCACCAAATCATATGCGAGAATGACTTGACTCAGTATCAGATCATCCCTATCCACCCAACACGAACATCCGTTAAAGGCCTCCGCAACGAAAAAACCCCTTTTGTAACCGTGATACACCAGCATCGCGACCACGCAGAGGGGCCAAAAATTCGGCTTCGCCTTTTAGACGCCTTTATACATAACATCATCATTGACTTTGTGCATGACCACGTCCATGGTTGCTTTGCCCACAAAACTTTTGGCGAGGAGCATGTGGTAATAGAAAAACTCACAAAACGAGTTGAAGGGGCACGTAAGTTCTCAATCTTTTGGTTAAACTCCCCACGCCCAGATTATTGACTTACTCGCGCAATGGATTGATTACGCAGAACCATTCCAAGCGGCACAATGGTGGCGAAGTGCAACGTATGCTACCCTTGCACCACCAAAAAATAAGGTCTTGAACGGCTTTGCGAAAGACTTATTTATGCAGATCAATATCTGCTTGTGCAAGGTACTATCCCCTCGAGATGGTCGACAGCGGAACATGATTCGGCGCAGGTCTTCGAATGCTCTACCATTCTTGCAGGACATAATGAGCACCGCTATTGGGATTTTCATGAAAAGCCAGAGAGACATCCTCTCGCAAAGACTCTGGATGACACAAGCATCGTCGGAGCCTCACCTGCATGGGGGTTTGTTCATGGTCTCTCACACCTTCGGAATCAAACAGGATATGCTATTACGCGAGGGGGGGAAGGTGGGTGGAAGTAGGTCCATAGTGTTAGGCACAACTAGGTTTGGTTTAGTTGGTTTGAAAGAAAATGGTCAAACGAACGTTTACATGCAGCCGGGTATCAGTGTGGGGATCTTTAAATAGTTTTTTTGTGTTCAC
>QFDT01000493.1:0-10446 GCA_003315915.1 Macrolepiota dolichaula | reverse complement strand
TGGGAGATCTAGCTAGCCTCATAACGTCCAGTACGGGATTAACGTGCACTGCTGGACAAGAGCTCTGGTGAAATCCTAACAACAAGATTCGAATTCCTTCGTGTGCCGATTCCATGTCGAAACCCTCTCCTTTCCCCGACTCTCTCTTCATTGGGTTCTCATTGCTTCGCGCTGTGCCGCTGGAACCCCTTGGCTCTCACTGCTTCGCGCTGTACCAAGGATCTCTTCTCATATAGTCAATCTGTCAAGACAACGAGATTCAACTTACACGCTTTCTAGTGTGAAAGCATCATCATATTCCTCAGGAGACCTGACCACTTCAGACGAGTGGGAGATGGACTCGAATTCTTCATCAACCTTGAAACCACTCCGTATCACATCCCAGATTCGGGATAATCTCTACCAAGAACTCATCAAACAAAACCCCGGAAGTAACCCTTCCATAGAAAACCCTAAAAACAGTGTATGTCTAGAAGAGGAGGAAGACAGGAAGTCTCGACCCTTGATACCCGCCAATCCAATCGACAATGATCAGCATCCCCATCGCCAATTCAGCACGTCTCAAGACATCGCTCTCCAATTTCAAGACAGCTATCAACAGCTGCAGAACCACAAGAACCAGCTGATCCAAGAACTCAACAAGGCTACACCTTTGAATCAGACGGGGAAGATCCAAATAACCAAGAACAGGGACAACAACAAGAAGAATACGAGTACGAACACAAAGACACCACACAACAACAACAACAGCAAGAAGACCCTCAACAACAACAGGAAAGCCCACTACAGTACTCATTCCAACAAGGAATCCTCATGGTGCTGCAGAGCCAAGACCATCGGTCCAGAAGAAACATGGTGCCCCGCTACCCCTGCAGGTCAACCCTGCCCGCACATCAACCAGTTCCGATGCTTAAACTGCAATTCGGACCAACATCACACCGATAGCGAGAAGTGTTCGTTCTTCCGCAACCGATACAACCACAACTGGCACAAGCGCAAAGCCAACGACCTCCGAGCCGAACGTGAACAACTCAACTTTAATATGGAACACGTCTATGCGTAAAGATGCCCGCACTAAGACAAAGTCTGATTGCCGATCCCCGAAAGGGAGTAACGAGGACTCTAAACCGATCAAAGACTGGATTTTATCTTCTCTCCGTTTTCACTTCCAAAATGTTGCTAAATCTTGGTCTCTGACGGAGACACTCTTAAACTCCCCCGATCTTGCACACATTCACATTTTATGTTTACAAGAACCTCCTTTCAAATATATTCGCAACGTGCCATCTACAGACTTTCCTGACGGGAAAGAGATGCATGGTTTTCCTATCCATAAAGATTGGATCCCTATCCATTCCGGCATTCCGAACCCTTGAATGCTCACATATGTGAGATCATCGCTCTCTTCCCTCATTCCAAAAATCCATCCGGACATTATTTCATCCTCTGACTTTCAACTCATTTCACTATCTGTTTCACAACAAGTCTACTTTCTCAACTGCTACTTTGACGCTAACGGCGCCTCTCAAACGCTGTTAGGCGCTCACTTGGAGTGTCTATCAAAGCTTAATATCATAGTCGCTGGCAGCGACTTCAACCTTCGGTCCCCTGAGTGGGACCCAAATCAATCCTTCCATAATTCCAAGGCTGACGATTTGACAGATATCATGTCTTCCTTATCCCTAACCAGATCCCCACCCTCCAACCCCAGTCTGACACACTTCCCATTCGACGGAAAAAAGAAACCAACCGTTATCGATCTTGTCTTTGCACAATTCCACAACGACACTATAACGAATCATACCATCGCGAACGAACTCCGCCTCTCCTCCGACCATGCTCCGCTATGGATCCAAATCCAAATAAAGCCGGTCATGCCCGTAATAAAGAAGATGGGTATAGCTAAAGACTCCAAAGAAGAACGTAAGTTTTTGGAACACATTCAAACTTTCTTAGAAAAGACCCCACCGACATTCGATTCCAAAACAATTGTGGAGGAATATGCGGCGGATTTGAAGACGCAGGTTGAGAATGCGTGGAAGAACAATGCAAAGGAGATGAGGATCACTTCGCGATCTAAACCGTGGTGGACGGAGGAGTGCAAAGAAACCCTGGACAGGTATAAGGAGAGGAGGTGCAAGGTGAGGTGGATGAGCTTTAGGAGAGCTTGTAGAAAGGCGAAGAGGGAGTTCTTTGATGAGAAGATCCAGGAAATTTCAATCGACAAGCAGCGACCGTGGGACCTCATGAGCTGGACCAAGGATCGCAACCCACCCCCGATTCAATCCATCCTGTACAAAGACCGACCATGCGACGACCTTGACCAACTATGGGCAGGACTCGATGGTACATATAACTCGGCGGCCAACCGAACAGTCGACCTCGACACAGCGCTACATTTACCTGCCCAACCAACACGTGCATGGGATCCAATATCATCACGTGAACTCGAAGATGCGTTGAACCCGTGCTCAAACACATCATCCCCCGGCCCAGACCACTTGTCGTGGCGTCACCTCAAATCCATTTTTACGTCACCGTTGGCGCTAAATAGCATGCACACCTTTGCCAACGGATGTGTCGTCAATTCAATATGGCCAGCCTACTTCAAAGACTCCTCTTCGGTGATTATCCCAAAACCGGATAAACCTCATTACACCACCCCTAAGATGTTCCGCCCGATCGTCCTCCTCAACACTCTCGGGAAACTTATTGAAAAGGTCATTTCAACTTGCATGCAATTCGACACATCCCGCCTCAATCTTGTACACACACTTCAATTTGGAGGTATTATCCAACGGTCCACAGAAGATGCAGGCGTCTATCTTACACACAAAGTACGCAAAGGTTGGAAATGAGGTCTTAAAACAAGTATTCTTGCTTTCGACATTGCACAGTTTTTCCCTTCAGTTAATCACTCTCTCCTCACCCGAATTCTGGACAGACATGGCTTTCCTACTTGCCTAGTTTCGTTCTTTTCTGATTATCTCTCGAACCGTTTCACTTCATATTCTTGGAACTCTTTTTCCTCACCAAAATTCCCGGCCTCTGTTGGCGTTGGCCAAGGTTCCGCCCTGTCTCCTATTCTCACTTCTCTTTTCCTATCTCCTTTCATGTATCGTTTTGCTACGGACCCCCGTTGTAAAATACTTTCCTTTGTAGATGACGGACTCATCATTGTTCAGTCGAACAGTTTCTCTACTAACGCCTCTCTGCTATCACAGGTTTACTCTTCTTGCTCCTCCTTCATTACCTCCATGGGCCTCGTTCTTGAACACGACAAGAGCGAGGTCTTCCATTTCTCCAACCAACCTTGGATCGGACCCAACCCCAACGTAACGCTCGTACACGCAGACGGCACAACTTTGACGCTCACACCAAAGCGCTTCATCCGGTACCTCGGCTTCTACTTCGACCGAGCGCTCACCTTCAAAGAACATGTGCGCTATTACGCCACTAAGTCATTGTCAACCGTCAAGTGTTTACATATGCTTGGCAATTCGGTACGAGGCCTACTCCCTCTACAAAAGCGGCTCTTATACAGGTCATGTGTTGTCCCCGTGATGACATATGGATTGAAATTGTGGTACTATAATGGCGCACGTAACAAGGCGCTTATTGATATCCTTAACAAAACCCAGCACTCGGCTTCTATATGGATCACTGGCGCCTTCCGCACAACTCCTTGAGGCGCCGCCGAATCAATAGCGGGCCTCATCCCCCTCAGATACCACCTCGAGAAACTAACCAAACAGTGTGGCATCCGTTTCCGCACTCTCCCTCTCAACCACCCTTTCCGCATCCTTACCCGCGATGAAAACTCCAATACCGCGAAGTTCAACTCTCCCGCCCTTGACTTTATGCGCGAAAGTGTAGAAGTCACCGACACTTTCAAACGCTTGGACCCCGTAGCTAGACCAGGTAACAGATTAGTCGATCATTTCTCTAATTCATCCTCTTCATCCCAAATTTCCTTTAAATTGTGTCCACGTGCATCTGATGACGATCCGCAAGCTGTACGCCGACACCTCTCTGAGGCTAGCAAGGCTTGTACCAGTGCGCTTTCTTCTTCTTCATCTCTTCTTCTCTCTACGGACGGCTCATGTCCAGTTTATCCTAATAGCGGTATGTACAGTAATGGCTACAATCCCTATTCTCTTTCTGCCACTTCGGCTTTTCTTCTCTTTGATTCCTCTCTTTCTTCTCCTCTCAAATCCTCTGTTGTTCCGTGTGGTAATGTACTGTCCTCGGACTCAGAATCGTACGCTCTTAGACTCGGACTCATTTCGGCTCTTTCCTTTTCTTCCAATGTTGCGCACTTGTCTCAACGTAGCATTACTCATATCTCAATTTTTACTGACTCCATTTCCTGTGCTAAACGTCTGTTTGATTACAGCGCTCATAGTGCACATCAAGACGCTCTCGTCATCGCCGAACCCCTCTACCAGTGGCTCTCCTCCTCCCCCTCTCACCACCTCACCTTTTGGGACATCCCATCGTCATGCAAATGGTCGATCCAACATGCCGCCCATAAGTTAGCAAAATCCCTTCAGGTCCCATGCATACCAAGCGTGGCCCGCCGCTCACTTGGATTCATTCGCAAGGCGTGGACTGACCGTTATATTTGGTTGTGGCAGCACCGTCACACCATCAATGACACCAAATACCGAGGCAAAGACTTCCTCGACATGCAGGATGCGAGCGACAATCCCGTCCTCCCAACGTACACACATGGTGGCTCGTGGCTCACGCGAGACATGACGCCATCTCTAGCCGCACGCCTCACACGCTGTCTTACAAATCACGCGCCGATCGGAACCTACCGACAGCGCTTCTTTCCTGACGCCCCAGTCTTGTGTCCATGCGGTCACCCGCTGGAAACCCGTGACCACATTATACAAGACTGTCCGCGGTACAAGCGGCTATACTCTAATGGGTGCTACGACAGCTTAGCGTGGCTCATAAAATTCCTGGACGACAATCCACTCGCATTCGCATTTCCCCCAGACGGAGATGACCCACAATGGAGAGAAGTCATTCGTAACCGAGCCCTGAGGAGGAGGGTACGGCAACAAAATTTTGTTGAAGATGTGCATTAAAAAGCGTTGGACATTGACACACGGTTAGTATTTCCATCTAATCCTCTTTATTCTCTGGTGGACGTTATAGGGGAATAGCAAACCCTTTTTCTGCCCCCTCCCTACTCCTGGATCCGTTTCTATTTCGTCGTCGTTTCTGTTCGTTAGCTTTTGCTTTGTTATTGCGACTGCTACCACTTATACCCTTCAATTTCCGTATGTACTCAAAAGTTCGTACACGTCACTTCGCCTCGTCTTGCTTTGCTCGACTCGGCTCGCTCCTTAGTCTGTCATTTATCTTGGGTTTGGGATCTGTTTCTGTTGTTTCGGCACTTGGGACTGCTATTGCGCACCCGTTTGTATGTAGCTAGTCTATTATACAACAAACTTGGATTTAAAAAAAAAAAAAAAAAAAAAACAAGGAATCCTCAACTGGAACAACAACCCAATGTCAACCTTCACTACCACACAACCCGTCCAAAACGTCACCATATCTAACATGCCACCGCCATACATTTCAGGAGCAATCCAAACCCTTGCCAGTAATGTATTCGGAGGATCTTACCCCCTACCAAATCCCGGACCTATTCCAAACCCAGGAGGAAACCCAGGAGGAAACCCAGGAGGAAATCCAGGAAACCCCAGAGGAAACCCACCGCCTCAAATTCCTAATCCGCCAACCAACCCAGCACCAATGCCTACGCACTCCAGTGCAAAATATGATCCACCTGAGAAATTTGATGGAATCCGAAAGAACTACCAATGATGGAAAGAGGATTGTGGACTTTACATCCTCGCACATCCCGACAAGTTCCACTCCGACCACGATGCAATCCTGTTCATGCTCTATCATATGGGAGGAACAGCTGAACCGTGGAGAACCAAGTATATATGAAACCATAACACCCAGGGAACGCTCAATCTCGGAACCACCGAAAACTTTTTACAACAACTCGACCAAGCATTCCAACCCTACGATTACATGCAGGACACCATCAGATGCCTCCGACAACTCAAACAGAACGGCAAATCTATTGATCAATTCGTATCAGAATTCAAAACTCTGGCCCATCGTGCAGGTGTTACAGGACACAACACACTTATTGAGATCTTCAAAAAAGGTCTTGACTACAACATCACAATCAAAACCATTGCCAAAGGCCCCGGAGGAACCATCGATGAATGGATTAACTCTGCAAGAGGAGCAGCAGAAGTTGTCCGAATGGAGAACGACTATCGTAACCGATTCGGCAAGAGAAACTCCAATAGAATGGTTCCAACGAAATGGAATAATTACAACTTGAACCGGTTGCAATCCAAATCAAACTATCGCAATTCAGACGCTATGGACATTGATCTGCTCAAAGCGCAGATTAGCAACCTCGCGATCAGCGAAAGGCATCAAGAATCTGATCCTGAAGATCAGGAAGAGAACGAAGAAGAAGCTATCAACGAACTGGTCCAACAAGGAGTTGCAAGAGTACTCGACAAAATTCTCACAACAGAGCAGAAGAAATCAATTCGAAAATGCTTCAAATGCAACCAAACTGGTCACTTTGCCAAGAACTGTCCAAACAAGAAACGAACTCGCTATACAAACTTACCTCGACACCAACAGGCAAAGACATACAATCGCAATAAGCCACCCGTACCCCCTAAAGTACCTCGTGACCTACAACGACAAAACCAACGACAACGCAGCTTCACACGCATTCAGGAGATCATAGAAAATTTACCAACCGACAAAGAAGTAGCCGAAGTATACACTGAATTCTCTAATCGAACCGAGCCGATTGCAAGAGAGATTCAGGATTTTGCCTCAGACAACTAGCCTCCACATCTAGATTGTCAAACAAGGACTCAGGTGCACACACAGACTCTTTAAATAGCGAACAAGGACACTCTTCTTTTTCTTCTCAGCGAAACAAGGACGCTATTCCTATTTCTGAACTATTCCTATCCCCTCATCAATCGAACACTTTATATTGTCCTATCACCGTGCACACACCTGAGAAAACCGTGGAAGATTTAGCCCTCATCGATTCTGGAGCAGGAGGAGATTTCATTGACACCACTCTAGTTGACAAATGGAAACTGACGAAGAAATTACTACCTCGACCCCAGACGGTCAAAAACGCCGATGGATCTCTAAACAAAAACGGCACCATCACCCACTATTCCACCATTGAACTTACCATCTATGGACACAAAATTCAAACTGATCTCAAAATCACCAACCTAGGACGACCTCGAATTATCCTAGGAATACCCTGGCTCACCAATTGCAACCCAGACATCAATTGGGCAAGACGATCTTTATCCTGGAGAAAGATAACCAGCAATGCAAAACTTTCATCCCTCATTGATTCCGCCAATCTCGACGAAATCTACTTGAACAAAGTATACTTCAACGAAGAAAACTTTCTCGAAATCAACGCCAAAACTTCAACTTCACAAACTCTCGCTCAAGAACACGGTACGAAGAAAGAATCTGACCCAAAGAAAATCGTTCCACCCTCATTCCACAATTATCTCGATCTCTTCAATGAAAAGAAAAGTGAACGCATGCCACCACGACGACCGTGGGATCACAAGATCAAAATGAAACCAGGCTTCGAACTGAAAGCTTTCCGATCATACAAGCTATCACTAGCCGAAGAAAAGGAGCTAGATAAATTTCTAGAAGAAAACCTACGCAAAGGATACATTCGAGAATCAAAGTCTCAAATGGCTTCACCATTTTTCTTTGTATCAAAGAAAGATGGAAGACTTCGACCTTGCCAAGATCAGAACACACCGAGGATTATACGAACCAACTGTCATGTTCTTTGGAATGTGCAACAGTCCAGCGACATTCCAATCAATGATGAACTTGATATTTGCTGACCTTATCCTCGCCAACAAAATCATGGTATATATGGACGACATCCTCATCCATGCCAAAACCAAAGAAGAACTTTGACAAATCACCAGAGAAGTTTTTCGAATTCTTCGCAAACACGACCTCTATCTTAAACCCAAGAAATGTGAATTTGAAAAGGAAGAACTACCTTACCTTGGATTCATCATATCTCACGATCGAGTGCAAATGGACCCCGTCAAACTCAAAGGAATATCCGACTGGCCAATACCACGAACAGTACGAGACGTACAAAAATTTGTAGGATTTTGCAATTTCTATAGAAAATTCATTCAACACTATGCCACACTTGCTGCACCCCTCAATGCGCTTCTGAAGAAATCAACCGCCTTTCAATGGACCACTGAAGCTGACAAAGCCTTCAACCTTCTCAAGCAACGATTCCTCCAGAAGCCCATCCCTCTCACCCCCGATCCTTTGAAACCTTTTGAAATCCAAGTAGACGCATCACAATACACAACCGGAGGAGTACTCCTACAACGAGACGCAAATGGAGACTTACATCCATGCTTCTACCACTCCAAAAGCCTTTCACCAACCGAACAGCACTACCATAACTCGGAACAAGAATTCCTTGCTATCATCCGTATGCTACAAGAATGGAGACATTACATTGACGGATCACCATTTGAAACGGTAATCTGGACTGACCACGACAACATCGTTCACTGGGCTGAACCAGCCAAACTCTCAAGACGAGTCACAAGATGGTCTGCACTCATCAGTGCTCACAAAGTCATCTTGCGTCATATAGCAGGAGTAAAGAACGAAGCTGCAGACGCACTATCAAGACGACCAGATCACTTCAAAAATAAAGCCGAAGAAGTTCCACAACCCGCCATTCCGGCTCACTTATTCAATCTGAAGACCTTCCCAATAAGGCCCAAACTCCCGAAGGAACAAGAGCAAGAAACAAACGTCATTACTACTACTGAACTACCAGAAGACGCCAAACTGGACGATCAAGGACACTTTCAACTACCAGTGGACTCCGCACTTAAGAAGCGCTTATTGCAGAGGGTACATGATGCCTCTTCCGCGGGACACCCCGGAGTCAGTGAAACACTACACAAACTTGAAGAATATGTAACATGGCCAGGAATGCGATCTTACGTTCGCAACTACGTCAAAGGATGCCCAACCTGCCAACAATACAAGATCAACAGGAGACCATTCAAGCCACCACTTCAACCGATACCCGGACCACAATCTATTCGACCATTTGCTCAAATCACTATGGATCTCATCACAGACCTCCCGGAAGTAAATGGCTTTGATGCTATTTTATCCATGGTGGACCATGGTCTTACAAAAGGGATAATACTATGCCCGACGAAAAAGACTTCCACTGCTGACGACATTGCCGAACTATTAATAGACAAACTCTTCGCAAGATTTGGCCTACCCGACAAAGTCATCTCAGACAGAGACCCATGCTTCGCTGCTAAATCGCTACAAGCTCTGTGGAAGAAACTCGACATTAACCATGCCATGTCCACTGCTTTTCACCCTCAAACTGACGGCACCACTGAATGCTTCAACCAAGAAATCGAAATGTATATTGCAGCCTACTGCGCAAACAACATTCTCGATTGGCCTAGTAAACTTCCTCTCATTGAACACGCCCATAACTCCAAACTCCATTCCGGAAGACAACATACCCCTTTCGAATTGATGTACGGACATCCACTCAAAACTTTTCTGACAGAACTTGAACCCACAAATAACCCAACAACCGAAAATAGATTGGAATGGATCGCCAACATACGGGAAGCCACACGGAACGCCCACAAATCCGCTAGACAAATCATGACCGAAAGAATCAAGAACCCACTTCCAAAAATAACCCCAGGACAAAAGGTCTGGTTAGACGCAAGAAACCTTCGAGTAAAAGGATTGCCAAAGAAATTATCCGCAAAACGACTCGGCCCCTTTGAAGTACTACGTCAGACAAGCCCAGTCAACTACAAATTGGCACTCCCAAAGACCTGGAAGATTCACCCAAAATTCCATGTTGGATACCTATGGCCAGTAGAAGAAAACAAAATCTACGGCAAACACTTCACTGAACCACCACCTGACCTTGTGAATGGAGAAGAAGAATGGGAAGTAGAAGCTATTGTTAACCACAGGAAGACCAGACGTGGAAAGACGGAGTTCCTCGTCCACTGGAAAGGATATCCTGAATCGGAAAGAACCTGGCAGAACGCTTCCGATCTAGGAAACGCAAAGAACATCCTCAACGCCTATAAAAGACGTCATAAGCTTCACTAAAACCCCAACAAATGCCTTCAAACGCCGCCTCTCCTGCCACCGCTACTCCCTCACACTCTATTCCCAATGAGTCCTCAAACTCCTCTTCCTCTACCAACAGTCCCTCCTGTTATATTCCCTTGGGGCTATCGTGTACTATAATATCCATCCATTCTTATCAGCGCCCCGCTTGTC
>QFDT01000490.1:0-10675 GCA_003315915.1 Macrolepiota dolichaula | reverse complement strand
TCTCCTGTTTGTCAACAGCAGGAGATATCAGTCTCTGTTCAGTACTCCAGGACAACTAGTGTTGTCAGCCAAAGGTGATCATTGAAGTGATCCTTCAGTGTTGACTAGCCTAGCGGCCATCCTCGTGGTGCCCTCTAGGTGAACCATAACATTAGGTTGAAGCTCTTATTGGAAACCTCCGCATCCAGTAATACTCCCCACCCCTGCTTTTGCATCAAGCCTCATTGCTGTTTCAGAAGCTAGTTGGATTGATACGCCTTGTCACTACCTTTTCGACTCTGCCGCCAGTGTTACCTACTTGCTCAGCTACTCGAACACCCGTTTCATCACCCACTCAGTCTCAGCACACCCCCGCACCAACACCAATCATGGGATCTACAACAACCAACCCAAAACTTCCACCCCCACCTACCTTTAATGGACATCCAGATGCCTACCGCACCTGGAAAGAACACATTCTCCTCTACGTTGCCAACACCAAGTCCCTCAGCACTGATGCGCAGAAGATTACTGCCACACTCCTCTATATGGGAGGACAGGCCAATGAATGGAGAAGAGCTTATATTGAGTCCCATAAAGATGCCAATGGAAATTTTGACACACAACAGACATGGCCCGATTTCATCAAGGAACTCAACCGCTCATTTGTATCCACCCAGAGGCATCTTATTGCCATTGATCAGCTCAGAACAATTCACCAGAATGGTTGACCCGTGGACGAATACATCAATCAATTTAAGAACCTCGCCACCAATGCAAACATCACGGCCAATGATATGAAGATCATCTTCTTCCAGCTTGGATTGGACCCGTATTTCGCACAAAGAGTTATCTCCCAAAACCCAGGCTCCAATATCACAGCTTGGTACAATGCCGCGTGAAATGCAGAAGCAATGGCTCTCTTGGAACAAGGCTACTACTCTAACAGAGCTAGAGCAAATCCCCGACCTGTCTACCAGAAGAAGAAACATTGCCCTTTTTCACACAAAGACCACCATTTCCCAACTTACACGCCAAATGCAAGCTCTCACACTGCCAAAAATCCCTATGCAATAGACGTTGACACACTCCAGCAGACCCTCAACAACATCAGGTTCGACTCACCAAACACCAGAATGGACCCCTTGCAACTGGACCCCTACGCATATGATGAAACCAATGAAGAGACCTCAGGCAATGAGGAAGATCCAAACTCTCCGCTCTACACTGCCGATGAAGTTAAATCAGTGCTCCAGAAGCATCTCAATGCCCTACTCCCTCCATGCCCCCAGCAAGCCTACAAGAAACAGCTCTGTTTTAACTGCTTCAGGCCAGAACACACAGCCAAGATGTGCAAGGAACCCAAGATGCCCAGAAAACCCTCTTTTCCTTGCCAGGCCAGTGCCTGAAATGAGAAAGGAAAGAACGAAAGATTCACCAGTCAAGCCTAACAAATTAACCACATCATCAACAAACTCACAGAAGACAAAGTCGAAGGTCTATTTGACCTTGCAGATGAATCTCCACACGAGGAGATCATAAAGGATTTTGCTTAAAGAGGCTAGCATCTGCGTCTAGACCTCAGAATCTGCCTGAATTGGACAATATACTATATATGGACAAGGATAAGGACATTTTTCACTCTCACTCTTGCTCCTCTTCCCAAGAATCAGTTAACCAAATGTCTCTTAACCAACAGAACAATATTATTTTCTTGCGAACCACTGTCCACCTACCCAATTCGAAAACCGCAGAACATCTCGCTCTACTTGATTCTGGAGCCACAGGAATCTATATTGATCACTCTCTCATAACCCAATGAAATCTCCCCACTACACCCCTGGATCACCCAATCACAATCATTAATGCTGACAGATCAACTAATGATTAAGAGAAGGCCACACATGCCGCAACCCTTCACGTAACTGTTGATGGAAAGTGCATGCTCCTCAAACCAAAAATAATTGGTTTAGGAGGACCCCAGATTATTTTAGGAATGCCCTGGTTAGCCCACTTCAATCCAGATGTTGATTGGCAGAAACACACAATGAAATGGAGAAACCCCATCCAAGACAATAGCAGAATCTGCTCCCTTGTCTACTCCATGACAGAACAACCTACCTCTGTTGAGCAAGTCTCCAGAGTACTCAAACTTGAACCCACCTCATTCGAAGAAATCAATTTCAAGGCTAACGCATCACAGGCTATTGCTCAAGAGTACGGAGAGAAGAAAGAAAACAACCCTCGCAAGGTTGTTCCTCCAAAATTCCACCAGTTCCTCGACATATTTGACGAACAACAAGCAACACAATTCCCACCCAGCCGATCCTGGGACCACAAGATAGAACTTATGCCCAATGCCAAGATCCGCTCATTCAAACCTTACAAACTGTCTGCCCAAGAAGACATAGAACTTGACAAATTCATCAAGGAGAACCTCGCCAAAGGCTATATCTGACCATCAAAATCCCTGATGGCCGCCCCCTTCTTCTTCGTTGGAAAGAAGGATGGAAAACTACGTCCATGCCAAGACTATTGTTATCTCAACAAATACACCATCAAGAATGCATATCCCATTCCCATTATCAACTCCCTATTGGACAAGATCAAAGGCTCTAATTGGTTCACAAAATTAGATGTCCGTGCTGGATACAATAATATCCAAATCAAGAAAGGAAACAAATAAAAAACCACCTTCACAACTCCTAAAGGACTATTCGAACCCACAGTCATGTTCTTTGGAATGTGCAACTCCCCTGCCACCTTCCAGGCAATGATGGATCACATATTCTGAGATCTCATTGATCAAGGAAAAGTCATTGTCTACATGGACGACATCCTCATCCATGCAGCCACTAGAGAACAACTTGACAAGATCACTAAAGAAGTCCTGAAGATCCTCAAGGAGAACAATCTCTATCTGAAGGCTGAGAAATGCAAATTTGAGAAGCAACACCTCAAATACCTTGGTGCTATTATTACCCCAACCTCAATTGAGATGGACCACACCAAACTTGATGGAATCAAAAATTGGCCCGTTCCAACCACAACTTGTGATGTTCGGAAGTTTATTGGCTTTTGCAATTTCTACCACCGCTTCATCAAGAACTATGCCAAGCATGCAGCCCCCCTTAATGCCCTAATGTCTAAAAACGTCAAGTTCCACTGGGAAGCCAAACACCAGCATGCCTTTGAAGACCTCAAGTGTTGCTTTATGGAAAAGCCTATCCTCGCCATCCCCACCCCAGACCGACCTTTGAAATCAAAACTGATGCATCCCTGTTCGCCTCAGGAGCAGTCCTCTCCCAAAAAGACGAAGATGGTGTCAAACACCCAATCACATTCTACTCAAAACCATTCTCCAAAACCAAACATAACTATCATTGCTCCAAACAAGAATGGCTAGCAATTATCCGTGCTCTCAAGGAATGGAGACATCACCTTGAAGGAGCCAGGCATGAATTCATTGTATGGTCCAATCACGAGAACCTCTCAAGATTTAGGGAACCCCAAACCCTGAACCATTGTCAAGCAAGATGGACCGCTTACATGGAACATTTCAAGCCAAATCTCAAGATCAAACACATCCCTGGAAAGAAGAATGGACCTGCTGACGCATTATCCTGCTGACCGGATCATCATCCCGACGAAAAAGACAATCAAAACATAATCGTCTTCTGTCACAGATTTGGCAGGATACATTGTTTACGTCATATCTCGCCGGATACTGGGCCGTTTACCTCGTGCTTAGTACCGTTGGAAAGCCCTCGTCCGTCGCATTCTGACGATACCCGGGACGTCGCGGGGCGTGCATCCGTTCAGGAGCTACGCGCCGATCATTATTATCTATATCATGTGTTGATTATCTGTGCCATCTGTAGTTTATCACTCCTCATCGTTCTAGAGGGTTCTGGAACGATCAGTAAGATAAGATCTTTATCTATGTTGTCATATGGTGTCATTGTTAACAATCAGT
Organism: Macrolepiota dolichaula; assembly: GCA_003315915.1. Taxonomy (NCBI): domain Eukaryota; kingdom Fungi; phylum Basidiomycota; class Agaricomycetes; order Agaricales; family Agaricaceae; genus Macrolepiota; species Macrolepiota dolichaula. The sequence goes on along the minus strand of QFDT01000490.1, from coordinate 6,720 downwards.
AAGGGTTTTATGCCATTGACTAGGAGATATTAGTTTCTCCATGTAATTAGTAAGGACTAGAGCCCCTAGGGCCATCTGGTAGTGTCCCAGGTCCTAGTCCTCTGTGTATATAAACTAGCTGTCTGGCGTCTGTAGGACCCAGACTTAACAACTTGTCTACAGCTCAGCCTGTCTTATCCTTACCTCTTATCTGATCTCTTGATCTCTTCACTCTTGCTTGCTGCTTATCTAAGACTACTGTCCCCTTGTCTCTATATCCAGCTTAGGTAAGCATAGGGATTTGTGATAGTCTTTGATGAATCCCTAATAGTCAATTCAGTGGAGCAGATCTCCATTCTTGATCAGCAAGATCTTGATGATGTCAAGAACAATAGGGAAATGATCAACCCAAAATTAGACAACACCCCAGACAATCCTATTCCCCACAGCACCAGGAGGATACTCATTCCCAACATTACTCCCCTGAAATGTTGCCTCCTGCAACAGATACATGATGCTCCAACCACCAGCCACCCTGGAGTTGCTGAAACACTCCGCAAACTCCAACAGTTTGTCTACTGGCCAGGAATCAAAGATTACATACGGCACTACATCATTGGATGCCCAAAATGTCAACAGTTCAAGATTAACTGTTGCCCCACTAAACTGCCCCTGCAACCTATCCCTGGACCTAAATCAACATGACCCTTTGCCCAGATCTCAATGGACCTCATCACTGACCTTCCCCTGTCCAACAACTTTGATTCTATTTTGTCCATAGTGGACCATGGACTTATGAAGGGGATAATCCTATCACCTTGCTCAAAGACTGCCACAGCCAAAGACATAGCCTCAATTCTGATGGACAAGCTGTTCTCAAAATATGGAATTCCCGATAAGGTCATCTCAGACAGAGACCCTTGTTTTGCCACCAAGTCTATGCAAGAACTATACAAGCTCCTTGACATCGAGCCAGCATTCTCCACTGCATACCACCCTCAAACAGACGGCACAACAGAACAATTCAACCAGGAGATTGAAGCATATCTCACCATCTATTGTTCATCAAATCCTCACAAATGGAGCCAGAACCTTCCATTGGTTGAATTCACCCACAACAATTGAATACACTCTGGAAGAAAAGAAACCCTGTTCAAACTTCTCTATGGACACACTCCCAAGACATTCCCATTGACCATCGACATTACCAATGCCCCAGCAGTCAAAAATAGAATGAAACAATTAACCGGAACAAGGACAAAAGCTCTGGAAGCTAATAACCATGTGCAAGCAATCATGATGACCTGCACAGCCCATAGATCCTTACCCCAGATCAATGAAGGGGATAAGGTTTGGTTAGAGAACCAGAACCTACTAATCAACTACCCGTCCAAGAAAATGGCCCAAAAACAAGAAGGACCCTTCATTGTCATCAAGAAAATTTCTCCTGTGGTCTATCAACTCCAACTTCCAAAGACATGGAAGATCCATGACAAGTTCCACACATCCCTCCTCACCCCAGCAACCAAGAACACCTAGCAACTGTTATATTCCCTCGGGGCCGACATGTACTATAATACCCAACCATTCCTATCACCGCCCCGCTTGTCATGGACATGTCATCGTTCCGCTACTTCTCTACTTGCGCTCGAACCATTGTTTACTCAGCCTATATGTCATACTTACTCAGCCGCCGTTATAGACTCTCCAATAGGAATACCTCAGTAGTATATATACACATAGATACTCTGCTGTATTCCCTATGCTTTACCAACTCGTTGATTCCCCTTCTCTTCTCTCTCATCGCCCTCAAGTCTTCATCACTTGTTGCAACCTGAGTTGATCACTTAGGAAGGTCGTAACAAAGGTCAGTGATGAGGTCCATTGAGATCTGGGCAAAGGGTCGTGTTGATTTAGGTCCAGGGATGGGTTGTAGGGGTGGTTTAGTGGGGCAATGTTAAGTACGAGAACAGACTAAGTCAGACCGTCGGCCGATCGGGTCGGTCGAGCGTCGGCGGAGTCGGACCTTGGCTTCAGCTTATGTGCTGCGCCGTCCCTGCTGTCGAGGTCCGGATTTCGGACAGACAAAGAAGAAGGAGTGCGCCGGAGCGACTTAAGACGGGACAGAGTTACGAGGGGAGACTAAGTTGATATTCAGACTAAGGAAATACATGACAGAGTACGAGTCCTTATATACTCGAGGAGAACGGAGAAACGGAATAATAAGGACGAATGGGAGAAAAGGAATAACGTGGATACGAGGGCACGCGACGTGGAGCAAGTACAGGAGCTAGGAACGCGTACATGATAGGACGAGCAAGTATCCAACGGAAAATAACAGAATGAAGGGATATGAAATAGACGGAGAAACTACGGACAGAGTGAGACATAACAGGAACGGGACATGTCGGCCGACAGTCGGAGATTCGCCCCACGATGCATTGGTCGCCAAGCGACCGTGGGTTAGCAGCCAGTTGCCCCAGGGCAACTGGTACCACGAAGGAACCAATGTCGGTCGAATGTCGGAGAACGAGAACAAGAAGTCGGCGGGTATGGGAGTCGGGGCAGCGTCGGGTCGGGGCAGCGTCGGTCGGATCGGGTCGTGACAGGCAACAGTTAATCTTGAACTGTTGACATTTCGGGCATCCAGTGATGTAGTGCTGTACATAATCCTTGATTCCTGGCCAATAGACAAACTGTTGGAGTTTGCGGAGTGTTTCAGCAATTCCAGGGTGGCTGGCAGTTGGAGTGTCATGTATCTGTTGCAGGAGGCGACGTTTCAGGGGAGTGATGTTGGGAATGAGTATTCTCCCAGTGCTGTGGGGAACAGGATCATCTGGGGTGTTGTCTAATTTTGGATCAATCATTTCCCTATTGTTCTTGACATCATCAAGATCTTGTTTGAGAATGGAGATCTGCTCCACTGAATTGACTATTAGGGAGTCATCAAAGACAGTTACATTCTGATTGTCTTTTTTGTTGGGATGATGATCCGGTCAGCGGGATAATGTGTCAGCAGGTCCATTCTTCTTTCCAGGAATGTGTTTGATCTTGAGATTTGGCTTGAAACATTCCATGTAGGTGGTCCATCTTGCTTGACAACAATTCAGGGTTTGGGGTTCTCTGAATCTTGAGAGGTTCTCGTGATTGGACCATACAATGAATTCATGCCTGGCTCATTCAAGGTGATGTCTCCATTCCTTGAGAGCATGGATGATTGCTAGCCATTCTTGTTCAGAGCAATGATAGTTGCATTCAGTTTTAGAGAATGGCTTCGAATAGAATGTGATTGGGTGTTTGACACCACCTTCATCTCTTTGGGAGAGGACTGCTCCTGAGGCAAATAAGGATGCATTGGTTTCAATTTCAAAAGGTTGGTCTGGGGTAGGGATAGCAAGGATAGGTTTTTCCATAAAGCAATGCTTGAGGTCTTCAAAGGCATGCTGGTGTTTGGCTTCCCAGTGGAACTTGACGTTTTTAGACATTAGGGCATTAAGGGGGGCTGCATGCTTGGCATAGTTCTTGATGAAGTGGTGGTAGAAGTTGCCAAAGCCAATAAACTTCCGAACATCACAAGTTGTGGTTGGAACGGGCCAGTTCTTGATTCTATCAAGTTTGGCGTGGTCCATCTTGATTGAGGTTGGGGTAATAATAGCACCAAGGTATTTGAGGTGTTGCTTCTCAAATTTGCATTTCTCAGCCTTCAGATAGAGATTGTTTTCCTTGAGGATCTTCAGGACTTCCTTGGTAATCTTGTTGAGTTGTTTTTTAGTGGCTGCATGGATGAGGATGTCATCCATGTAGACAATAACTTTTCCTTGGTCAATGAGATCTTGGAATATGTGATCCATCATTGCCTGGAAGGTGGCAGGGGAGTTACACATTCCAAAAAACATGATTGTGGGTTCGAATAGTCCTTTAGGGGTTGTGAAGGTGGCTTTTTATTTGTTTCCTTTCTTGATTTGGATGTTATTGTATCCAGCACGGATGTCTAATTTTGTGAACCAATCAGAACCTTTAATCTTGTCCAATAGGGAGTTGATAATAGGAATGGGGTATGTGTTCTTGATGGTATATTTGTTGAGATGGTGATAGTCTTGGCATAGGCATAGTTTCCCATCCTTCTTTCCAACAAAGAAGAAGGGGGCAGCCATTGGAGATTTGGATGGTCAAATGTAGCCTTTAGCAAGGCTTTCTTTGATAAATTTGTCAAGTTCAATGTCTTCTTGTGTGGACAATTTGTAGGGTTTGAATGAGCAGATCTTGGCATTAGGTGTGAGTTCTATCTTGTGGTCCCAGGGTTGGCTGGGTGGAAATTGTGTTGCTTGTTGTTTGTCAAATATGTCAAGGAATTGGTGGAATTTTGGAGGGATAACCTTGCAAGGGTTGTTTTCTTTTTTTTTTTTTTTTTTTAAAATCCAATTTTATTGCACTAAGATCTACTTAAGTACAAACGGGCACGCAATAGCAGTCCCAAGTCCGAGGCACTGAGACACAAACCACAAATCAGATGGGAAGAGATGACAGACTACTATGTCTGAGACGAGACGAGTGAAGCAAGTCAAGTCGAGGAAAGAGGGAAAACTAAGCTAGTTGTCCGAATGTAAAGGTGAGAAGTAGTGCCAACCGCAATAACAAAGCAGAAGTCGATGAACAGAAACAGCAGAGAAGAGAAATGGATCCAGGAATGTGGAGGGGGCAGAATGAGGTTTTGCTATTCCCCTATAACAACTGCCAAGAGAAAAACAGGGAAGTAAGAAATACTAACTGTGAGTCCGATGTCCAACGCTTTAGTGCACATCTTCAACAAAGTTTTGCAGCCGATCCCGTCTCCGTAAGGCTCGGTTGCGGATTAGTTCTCTCCATTGGGGATCCCCGTCGTCAGGGGGAAAGGCAAACACCAAAGGGTTGTCATCCAGGAATTTTATGAGCCACACCAAGTTGTCATAGTGCCCGTTTGAAAACAGCCACTTGAACCGTGGGCAGTCTTGGATAATGTGTTCACGTGTTTCCAGCATGTGACCGCATGGACACAACATGGGGGTGTCTGGGAAGAAGCGCGCTTGGTAAGTGCCGATAGGCATGTGGTTGGATATGCAGTGCATGAGGCGTGCAGCTAAGGTTGTTATGGTTCACCTAGAGGGCACCGCGAGGATGGCCGCTAGGCTAGTCAACACTGAAGGATCACTTCAATGATCACCTTTGGCTGACAACACTAGTTGTCCTGGAGTACTGAACAGAGGCTGATATCTTCTGCTGTTGACAAACAGAAGAACGCTAAGTTCGCTCGAGAGAATACAACAACAAGTTATATTCGAGAGGGAGAGAGAGAGGACAAGAGTAGAGAGGGAGACAAACGAAAGGTTGAAGCTGAAGCTTCAACTACAGAATAGTCCATTATTTATACATTTCGAGATACTTCTGCTTTTACTATTTCGTCCATTGTTCACTAAGATGAAACGCTACTGACGGGATCGGAAGGGATGTCAGAACGGGATGGCGTTCCGGGAATGGAAGCTTGCTGTGAAATGGAAGACGACGGATCTACGGAATCCGTACTGTCGGAGTTCTCTTGATCCGAAGGCGACAACGTTGTGGAGAAGTGGCTGATAGAGAGATCGACAGGAGAGTTGGTCCGGCGAAGGTCGTAGGGTCGGCCCATCAGGTACGGGTGGGTGAAGGACGTATCTCCGACGATCTGCCTCCATCCATAGTTGTCGGCTCCGGTGAGTGCGGGCCGAGCAATTGTAGTCTCGTAGAGTCCGTGCCGATAGATATGGATAAAGGGTGAATTATCCCATACTTGGCGAAGGTGATGGTTGAGGTACTGGGACTCGTACTGAGGGGGCGGAGGGGTTCCATGTGGAGAGGTAGATCGGCCCGGTACTTCTTCATAGTCTGGAATGTCGAGAAGTTCGAGGCACCACTTGTATAACCAGTGCAGGGGGTTCGTCGTTGAGACCATAACATTATCCCCTTCGTAAACTGCAAGTCCCAACTCGCTATTATTCCTAATCTGATCATCCGCTTCCAACATTGGAGAAGGGTTCGTTGTCTCCAATTTCGGAGAAGGGTTCGTTGTCTCCAATTTCGGAGAGAGGAGCTGCCGGGGAATTGGTGCGCTGGGGGCGGGAGCGTGTAGAGGGCAGGCCGATGGAGATGGAGGCCTGTTCTCCTTGTCGGAGTCGTTGGACACGTTCGAGGAGGGTGCTGACCATTTGCTGGAGGTCCGTAAATGGGGAGGGTTCTCGTTGGAGTTCTGCGTGGCCTGGAGGGCGGTAATATTCGGGTGTAACACGGACTCGATGTCTTGGATTGTAACAGGGAGAATGTGGCAGGGAGAAGCCAGCACTATTTGGGACAATGTGGCGAGGTGGTTGGGGAAGTCTCGTCTGTCAATTACGAGAGGGAGCGGGGTCTGGTTGGTGATTCTGGTTATGACGTCGTTGTCCTTGTATGCTTCGAGAGCGATCATCCACTTGTCGATGGTCCATCTGGTTGCTTCGACGAGGCCGAGAGCGGTGGTTGGAAGGGGTCGTGAGTTGCCCAGGGCTAGGAGTTGGTGGAGGGTGTTGGCTTCGGTGATGGGAAGGTATGCTACCATCATTCGGAATGAATCTAGGAACGGGATGTATAGTTGGATTTGGTTGACCATGCTGCGGAGGTCTGGAATGTCCTCGAGGTGGGTTTCGGGGAAACATATGATTCGGTAAAGGGCGACCTCGGCGTGATGAGCGAGTG